>WNWK01020479.1:0-35763 GCA_009830355.1 Cherax destructor | reverse complement strand
TTGCACTCTCCATCCCCCCAGCCAGATTATGGCATGGGCTACCAGTGTGGCCAGGCGCCCACTTCCTGACCCTGGGGATTCCCGGAGCCACCGCTGGTATGACAGGGCGACCCCCGGCCCCCCTCAACGATTGGGAAGCGGGCCCCAGGGAGCTGGGGTGGCTGTCCACCGCCTGTCAGGGGGTACCCCACTGCTGCCCGGATCTTAACGACCGAGAGGGCTCTGTATTTTTCCCCAGAGGGTTTTTGGAACCCTGGTGCACTACCTGTTGGACTGCCCATTGTCCCTTGCTGTGGACACTTCCCAATGACCCCGGGGGGGCGGGCCCAGGAAGATGGGCGGCAAAATCTGGTATCTTGGCTGTTTTGGACCCCTCCCAGTAAACCCGTCACCCCCCCCGCGGCGTTGCTGTAAAGGGCCCCTGTGGGGGCCTCCGTTGCACCCACCAAACCATTGGGCGACCCCTTTTTGGGGGTCATTTTCCGGGGGGTTTCGGGAAGGACCCCTCTTTCCCACCAAAAAATTTAAAAATGTCCCTTTTAATTTGATACAGCCTTTCCCCGGGGGCCCATCCCGGGCCCTTAAATTGGAAAAAGAGCCCCGGGGGGGGACCCTACCGGCAAATCACATGAATGAATAAAAATTCTCTGGTATTGGTGATCACCATCCCCGGCCCTTCTAGGGCGGGGTGGGGTCCCGGGGGGGCTTGCTACCATCTGCAGCTCTTAAGCCTCCCCTTCCCCCGTTGGGGAAAGGTGGCAAAACCACAGGGCCCTATTTTTCTATCTCCTCCATGTTTCGTGTTGGGGGGGGTTTTGGTTTGGCCCTGGGTGTTGGTCCACCCGGGGGTACCCCTCCGGGGAAGCCTTGTCCCCCCCAACACCCCCCAAGAGGCCAGGGGGGTCGCCATCTGGTAAAGCCCCGGGCCCGGGGGAATTTCCCCGGTGGAAAAAACCAACCAATTTTTCCCAATAAAATTTTTTTAATAGTATAGATAACATATTGTAATTTGAAATAAATATATAACTAGGGAAAAAATAATCAATTTCTCTGTTTTTTCATAGTGAATAAATCTTAAACCCTCCCCAATGCCATGGCATCCAGTGGCCCCTCCTTGCATATGTCAAGTAAGGCAACAGCGGCACTGCTCCGCTCCATGGGATATTACCCCATTCCAAACTACCATCCCTCCATTTTCCCCAAAATACTTCTTAAACCACAACCAAAGCTTCGCCTTGAAGCCAAACATGATGCCTTAAGCTGTATTGATAACTAAGTCACCAACACACTCTCTTACACAAATTATTTACGTTCATGGTTCCGTACACCAATCCACTGGTGCAGCTGGTAGTGCTGCTGCTGTTGTCGTACAGAGTGATGGCTCTCATAAAGAAATTGGAGCACGCATCAATAACTGGTCTCTACCCTTCAGACAGAACTGTTTGCCATACTCCTTGCACTCAAATGCGTCTATGTATCTAAGGTTGACACTTTAATTGTAACTGATTCTCTGTCATCTATAAATGCTCTCAACTCATTAAGTATAAATTGTAGCATGCTTGTGTCAGAAGCCAGACACAGGTATGGTAGGATTGTTGATAGTGAGTCAGAGTGCACTTGCTGTGGATTCCATCTCACATTGGTCTTCAGATGCATGATAGAACTGATGAGGGGTAGATTATAATCTTGGCTTGTCAGTTAGCAGTTTGAGAACAATAATATGAAAAGAACTTCAACTGAATTTTATTGACTTAAGACTCAGGAGACTGACACTAGTCAGTCCATCTATCATCATTATATCATGCAGTTAGTTTGATATCTTTATTGTGCACCCATACCCATCCTGTGGGCGGTAGTCAAAAGATTACAGAGGTAAATAATGGGTCCAGGGACTGAGCCCCAAAGTTTTGATAGCTGAGCAAGTTACAAAGGTAACATGCAGGAGGAGCCACATGTCTATGGTGCATCCAACAAAATAAGCAGACTCTTGGATGTCACTACCGCCCGGCTCCGGCTGGGTTACAAGTATCTTTGGCAGGTTAAATCACCACCACCAGATGTAGTTTTAGTTTAATATCTTTATTATGCACCCCATACCCATCCTGTGGGCGGTAGTCAAAAGATTACAGAGGTACATAATGGGTCCAGGGACTAAACCCCAAAGTTATGATAGCTGAACTAGTTACAAAGGTAATGAACTCCAGTTAGATCTGGTCACAATCATGGCAAGTTACAAAGGCAATGAACCATCTACACCCCTATACATGGTTACAATCATGAACAAAGTAGTGAGCCACTGACACGTCCACACCTGGTCACAACTGTAATGAGTTATAAGTACAAATATTAAGTGGGTTATACACCCACACGAGTGCGCAAACATACGAGCGCGCGCAAACACACACACACACACACACATACACACAGGTTGAAGGTTTGGTACACAAATGCGAATGGAATTACGAATAAGTATGAAGAGTGGAATGAAAGAATAGATGAGGCATCCCCAGACATCATAGCGGTCACAGAAACTAAACTAAATGAGACAGTAACAGATGCAATCTTCCCACAGGGATATCAGATCCTGAGGAAAGATAGGAGGAGCAGGGGGTGGAGGGGTCGCACTGCTTGTAAGGCACCGCTGGAGATTCGAGGAAATGGTAGAGTGGAGGGGGTAGAGAACGGATTTCATAGTAGGTACCATCCAGTCTGGGGAGCATAAGATAATCATTGCAGTGATGTATAACCCACCACAGAACTGCAGGAGGCCAGGAGAAGAATACGATGAGAACAACAGAGCGATGGTGGACACCTGGCGGAGGTGGCAAGAAAAGCACACATGAGCAGAGCGAAGCTACTGGTCATGGAGATTTCAACCACAGGGAGATCGACTGGGAGAACCATGAACCACGTGGGGTCCAGAAACTTGGAGAGCCAAGATGATGGACGTGGTACTGGAAAACCTGATGCACCAACATGTCAGGGACACGACCAGAGAGAGGGAGAAGATGAACCAGCAAGACTGGACCTTGATTCACCCTGAACAGCTCAGATATTGAAGACATAACGCACGAGAGCCCCTGGGAGCCAGTGACCATATGGTGCTTAGCTTTGAGTACATTGTAGAGCTACAGGTGGAGAGGGAAACAGTACCGATAGAGACAAACCAGACTTTAAAAGAGGAAACTACACGGGCATGAGGAATTTCCTGCAGGACATTCAGTGGGAAAGGGAAATGGAAGGACTGACAATAAATGAAATGATGGAATACGTAGGGGCAAAGTGCAAGGAGGCAGAGGAACGGTTTATACCCAGAGGCAAAGGTTTAAATGGGAAGGCCAGAAAGAGCCCCTGGTTTACCCAAAGGTGCAGGGAGGCAAAGACTCAGAGTATCAGAGAATGGAAACGGTACAGAAGGCAAAGAACCCAAGTAAACAAAGAGATTAGTAGAAGAGCTAGAAACGAGTATGCACAAGTACGGAGGGAGGCCCAGAAACAGTACGAAAACGACATAGCATCGAAAGTTAAGTCCGACCCGAAACTGATGTTCAGTCACATCAGAAGGAAGACAACAGTCAAGGACCAGGTGATAAGGCTGAGGAGAGAAGATGGGGAACTCACAAGTAATGATCAAGAGGTATGTGAGGAGCTCAACTTGAGGTTTAAGGAAGTATTCACAATGGAGGAAGGAAGGCAGCTGGGTAGACAGGACATGGTTCGTCACCAACAAGGGATGTACCAAGTGCTAGAGGGCATACACACAACTGAGGAGGAAGTGAAGCAGTTACTCAGTGACCTCGATACCTCAAAGGCGATGGGTCCGGACAATATCTCCCGTGGGTTCTTCGGGAAGGAGCTGAGGTACTGAGTGTGCCACTTACCATAATATTCAACACATCCCTTGAAACTGGGCAGCTACCTGAGGTATGGAAGAAGCCAACGTAGTCCCCATTTTTAAAAAAGGAGACAGAAAAGAGGCACTAAACTATAGACTGGTGTCACTTACATGTATAGTGTGCAAAGTCCTGGAGAAATTCATCAGGAAAAGAATGGTGGAACACCTTGAGCGGAACAGGATAATAAACACCAGACAGCACGGATTCCGGGAAGGCAAATCCTGTGTAACAAACCTCCTAGAGTTCTATGATAAAGTAACAGAGGTAAGGCAGGAGAGAGAAGGGTGGGTTGATTGCATTTTCCTGGACTGCAGGAAGGCCTTCGACACAGTTCCTCACATGGGATTAGTAAAGAAGTTGGAAGAACAAGCAGGTATAACAGGAAGGGCACTGGAATGGATCAGGGAATACATCAAAGGGAGGCAACAACGGGTCATGGTGCGTGGTGAGGTATCACAGTGGGCGCCTGTGACGAGCGGTGTACCGCAGGGGTCAGTCCTAGGACCAGTGTTATTCCTGGTATATGTAAATGACATGACGGACGGGATAGACTCAGAAGTGTCTCTATTCGCGGATGATGTGAAAATAATGAGGAGAATCACATCGGAAGAGGACCAGGCAGGGCTGCAAACAGACCTGGACAAGCTCGACATCTGGTCTAGCAGATGGCTTCTCGAATTCAATCCCTCCAAATGCAAAGTCATGAGGATCGGAGAAGGGCAAAGAAGACCGCTGACAGAGTACAAGCTAGGCGGACAAAGGCTACAAACCTCGGCAAAGGAGAAAGACCTTGGAGTGAGTATAACGCCAAGCACGTCTCCGGAGGCACACATCAACCAGATAACTGCGGCAGCATATGGGCGTCTGGCAAACCTTAGATTAGCGTTCCGTTACCTTAACAAGGAATCGTTCAAGACACTGTATACCGTGTACGTCAGGCCCATACTAGAATATGCAGCACCAGTCTGGAACCCACACCTGGTCAATCACGTAAGGAAACTGGAGAAAGTGCAAAGGTTTGCGACAAGGTTAGTTCCACAACTCAGGGGTCTGTCTTATGAAGAAAGATTGAGGGAAATAGGACTAACAACACTGGAGGAAAGAAGGGTCAGAGGAGACATGATAATGACATACAAAATACTGCGGGGAATTGACAAGGTAGATAGTGACAGGTTGTTTCAGAGAGGGAACACAGAAACAAGGGGACACAACTGGAAGCTGAAGACTCAGATGAGTCAAAGGGATGTCAGGAAACATTTCTTCAGCCACAGAGTAGTCAGGAAGTGGAATGGACTAGAGAAAGATATAGTGGAGGCAGGAACCATACATAGTTTTAAGACAAGGTATGATAAAGCTCATGGAGCAGGGAGAGCAGAGACCCAGTAGCAGACAGCGAAGAGGCGGGGCCAGGAGCTGAGTCTCGACCCCTGCAACCACAACTAGGTGAGTACACACACACACACACACCTCGGCAAAGGAGAAAGACCTTGGGGTGAGTATAACGCCAAGTACGTCTCCGGAGGCACACATCAACCAGATAACTGCGGCAGCATATGGGCGACTGGCAAACCTAAGATTAGCGTTCCGTTACCTAAACAAGGAATCGTTCAAGACACTGTACACCGTGTACGTCAGGCCCATACTAGAATATGCAGCACCAGTCTGGAACCCACACCTGGTCAAGCACGTAAAGAAACTAGAGAAAGTGCAAAGGTTTGCGACAAGGCTAGTTCCACAACTCAGGGGTCTGTCCTATGAAGAAAGGTTGAGGGAAATAGGACTAACAACACTGGAGGAAAGAAGGGTCAGAGGAGACATGATAACGACATACAAAATGCTGCGGGGAATCGACAAGGTAGACAGGGACAGGATGTTCCAGAGAGGGAACACAGAAACAAGGGGACACAACTGGAAGCTGAAGACTCAGATGAGTCAAAGGGATGTTAGGAAGCATTTCTTCAGCCACAGAGTAGTCAGGAAGTGGAATAGTCTAGAGAAAGATATAGTGGAAGCAGGAACCATACATAGTTTTAAGACGAGGTATGATAAAGCTCATGGAGCAGGGAGAGCAGAGACCCATTAGCGGACAGCGAAGAGGCGGGGCCAGGAGCTTAGTCTCGACCCCTGCAACCACAATTAGGTGAGTACAATTAGGTGAGTACACACACACACACAGGTACAACAACCAGTATTGGGCCCCTACTTGATACCCATCTTGATACCCATCAATTGCACAACCCAGGACAGCATGGGTTTAGAGCAGGCCGCTCCTGTCTGTCCCAACTACTGGACCACTACGACAAGGTCCTGGATGCTCTAGAAGATAAACAGAATGCAGATGTTATATACACAGATTTTGCAAAAACCTTTGACAAGTGTGACCATGGTGTAATAGCACACAAAATGCGTGATAAAGGAATAACAGGAAAAGTTGGTAGATAGATCTATAATTTCCTAACACGTAGAACACAAAGAGGAGTAGTAGTCAACAGAGTAAAGTCTGAGGCAGCTACTGTGAAAAGCTCTGTTCCACAAGGCACAGTACTTGCTCCCATCCTATTCCTCATCCTCATATCAGACATTGACAGGGATATAAGCCACAGTGCTGTGTCTTCCTTTGCAGATGACACCCAAATCTGTATGACAGTGTCCACCGTTGAAGACACTGCAAGACTCCAAGCAGACATAAACCAAATCTTTAAATGGGCTGCAGAAAACAATATGAAGTTCAATGATGAGAAATTTCAATTACTCAGATACGGAAAACGTGAAGAAATTAAAATCTCATCGGAGTACAAAACAAATTCCAACCACACAATAGAGCGAAAAACTAATGTCAAAGACCTGGGAGTGATCATGTCAGAGGATCTCACCTTCAAGGACCATAACAATGTAGCAATTGCATCTGCTCGAAAAATGACAGGATGGATAATGAGAACCTTCAAAACCAGGGATGCCAAGCCCATGTTGACACTTTACAGATCGCTTGTTCTATCTAGGCTGGAATATTGCTGCACACTAACTGCACCTTTCAAGGCGGGTGAAATTGCTGACCTTGAAAATGTGCAGAGAACCTTCACCGCACGCATAAGTGCGATAAACCACCTCAACTACTGGGAACGCTTGAAGTTCCTAAACCTGTACTCTAGAACGCAGGCGGGAGAGATACATTATTATATACACATGGAAAATTCTCAAGGGTTTAGTACCAAACTTGCACACAAAAATCACTCCGTACGAAAGCAAAAGACTCGGCAGGCGATGTAACATCCCCAATGAAGAGCAGGGTGCCACTAGCACGTTGAGGGACAACACAATAAGTGTGAGGGGCCCAAGATTGTTCAACTGCCTCCCAGCATACATCAAGGGGATTACCAACAAGCTCCTGGCTGTCTTCAAGCAGGCACTGGACAGGCACCTCAAGTCGGTACCTGATCAGCCGGGCTGTGGTTCGTACGTTGGACTGCGTGCGGCCAGCAGTAACAGCCTGGTTGATCAGGCTCTGGTCCAACAGGAGGCCTGGTCACAGACCGGGCCGCGAGGGCGTTGACCCCTGGAATTCTCTCCAGGTAGACTCCAGGTACATAATGGGTCCAAAGATTGAGCCTCAAAGTTTTGATATCTGAGCAAGTTACAAAGGTAATGAACTCTGGTAGATCTGGTCACAATCATGACAAGTTACAAAGGTATTTACAGATTACAGAGATACATAATGGGTCCAGGGACAGATGTAGACAAAACGAAATGTAAACTTTGCCAGATGGACTATTGTCCCACCCTGAGTCATTATGTACTGGAGTTCGATAAAAAAATGAATTCAGAGACAACTCACTCAGAAATATTCAAGATATGTCAAAGTATTTCATCCACAGTGGTATATTACAGACCATTCTGGAAAAATACCCTGACTTTGCTCCCTGTAAATAATACATTACCACGTGTGAGTGTGTGTGTGTGTGTGAGTGTATATGCATGTACTCACCTAATTGCTGACCTTGAAAATGTGCAGAGAACCTTCACCGCACGCATAAGTGCGATAAACCACCTCAACTACTGGGAACGCTTGAAGTTCCTAAACCTGTACTCTCTAGAACGCAGGCGGGAGAGATACATTATTATATACACATGGAAAATTCTCAAGGGTTTAGTACCAAACTTGCACACAAAAATCACTCCGTACGAAAGCAAAAGACTCGGCAGGCGATGTAACATCCCCCAATGAAGAGCAGGGTGCCACTAGCACGTTGAGGGGCAACACAATAAGTGTGAGGGCCCAAGATTGTTCAACTGCCTCCCAGCATACATCAGGGGATTACCAACAAGCTCCTGGCTGTCTTCAAGCAGGCACTGGACAGGCACCTCAAGTCGGTACCTGATCAGCCGGGCTGTGGTTCGTACGTTGGACTGCGTGCGGCCAGCAGTAACAGCCTGGTTGATCAGGCTCTGGTCCAACAGGAGGCCTGGTCACAGACCGGGCCGCGAGGGCGTTGACCCCTGGAATTCTCTCCAGGTAGACTCCAGGTACATAATGGGTCCAAAGATTGAGCCTCAAAGTTTTGATATCTGAGCAAGTTACAAAGGTAATGAACTCTGGTAGATCTGGTCACAATCATGACAAGTTACAAAGGTATTTACAGATTACAGAGATACATAATGGGTCCAGGGACAGATGTAGACAAAACGAAATGTAAACTTTGCCAGATGGACTATTGTCCCACCCTGAGTCATTATGTACTGGAGTTCGATAAAAAATGAATTCAGAGACAACTCACTCAGAAATATTCAAGATATGTCAAAGTATTTTATCCACAGTGGTATATTACAGACCATTCTGGAAAAATACCCTGACTTTGCTCCCTGTAAATAATACATTACCACGTGTGAGTGTGTGTGTGTGTGTGAGTGTATATGCATGTACTCACCTAATTGTGGTTGCAGGGATCGAGTCATAGCTCCTGGCCTCGCCTCTTCACTGGTCGCTACTGGGTCACTCTCCCTGCGCCATGAGCTTTATCATACCTCTTCTTAAAGCTATGAATGGATCCTGCCTCCACTACATCGCTTCCCAAACTATTCCACTTCCTGACCACTCTGTGACTGAAGAAATACTTCCTAACATCCCTGTGATTCATCTGAGTCTTCAACTTCCAACTGTGTCCCCTTGTTGCTGTGTCCCATCTGTGGAACATTCTGTCTCTGTCCACCTTGTCAATTCCTCTCAGTATTTTATATGTCGTTATCATGTTCTCCCTATCTCTCCTGTCCTCCAGTGTCATCAGGTCGATTTCCCTTAACCTCTCCTCATAGGACATACTCCTTAGCTCCGGGACTAGTCTTGTTGCAAACTTTTGCACTTTCTCTAGTTTCTTTACGTGCTTGGCTAGGTGTGGGTTCCAAACTGGTGCTGCATACTCCAATATGGGCCTAACGTACACATTGTACAGGGTCCTGAACGATTCCTAATTAAGATGTTGGAATGCTGTTCGTAGGTTTGATAGGCGCCCGTATGCTGCAGCAGTTATTTGGTTGATGTGCGCCTCAGATGTGCCTGGTGTTATACTCACCCCCAGATCTTTTTCCTTGAGTGAGGTTTGTAGTCTCTGGCCCCCTAGACTGTACTCCGTCTGAGGTCTTCTTTGCCCTTCCCCAATCTTCATGACTTTGCACTTGGTGTTGTTGAACTCCAGGAGCCAATTGCTGGACCAGGCTTGCAGCCTGTCCAGATCCCTTTGTAGTTCTGCCTGGTCCTCGTCCGATTGAATTTTTCTCATCAACTTCATATCATCTGCAAACAGGGACACTTCGAGTCTATTCCTTCCGTCATGTCATTCACAGATACCAGAAACAGCACCGGTCCTAGGACTGACCCCTGTGGAACCCCACTCGTCACAGGCGCCCACTCTGACACCTCACCACGTACCATGACTCGCTGCTGTCTTCCTGACAGCTATTCCCTGATCCATTGGAGTGCCTTCCCTGTATTCAGCTATCAAAACTTTGGGGCCCAGTGCCTGGACCCATTAGGATGGGTATGGGGTGCATAATAAAGATATTAAACTAAGAAGAAAGAAGAGACGATGTTAACTAGAAAGAGATGCTCCCTCTACAGGCGAAGGTGAAGAATCACAGAGCTGCTCAAAGGGGCCAGTCTATCTGAAATATGGAAGAAGAAATAGAAAATATCGAAATTAAGCCTAAGGAATCATACAGTAGCCAAAAAACACAAGAAGAACTTAAAGTAATAAATTAAATTGAAAAAAATATATATTTCTTTTCTTATGCCAAATATAGGGCAAAAAAACACATCCAGTATTGGATCCCTGCTTAAACAAGATGGGACCAGAGCCTATGAGAGGAGGGGAGGGGGGTTCAGCCGGTACATTGGTCTAGGGCCCGGACCTTAATGACGAAGATTTTGCAACAGAAATGCAACATTTTCCCATTAGTACATAAAGCAAATTTTGGAAAACTAGAACTGAAACCTATAGAATTGCTAAATTTATTAGCAGATTACAAACTTCGTGAGATATTTCCAAATGTTTGTGTTTGAGAATATTGTTGACAATACCACAGCTACAACAGCGACAGCAGCGTCAGTAGCGTCAGCAGCGTCAGCAGAAAGATCTCTAAGCAAACTCAAACATATTTTAGATCTACTATGTGTCAAATCCGACTTGTTGATTTATCAAGACAGTACTGAATAAAGCATTGCCAACGTCTCACCCATGACTGGTAGGAATCCTCAGTCCCACAGTGTGTGAGCTGAGAACGCTACCATCCGAGCCACGAGCATCCATAAAAAAACTCTGGAACGCTTCATTATTTAAATAAGGTGCGAGTGTGAAAGGGCATGAATTTTAGTGTGATAAAGTGTGTGTGACACAGTGTGAATGTGATAAGGTGTGAATGTGAGTCTTCTTCTTCTTCAGAACCACTGCCGATAGCATGTGGAGTTCCCCAAGGTAGTTTTCTGGGTCCCTTATTATTCCTGTGTTATGTAAATGATATGCCCATCAGTGTCAAGTGCAAACTCCTACTGTATGCGGATGACAGTGCTCTGTTAGTGTCAGGTAAAGACTCACAAGATATAGCTAATGTATTAACACTGGAACTAGAGTCCTGCAGCAAATGGTTAGTAGACAACAAACTATCGTTACATCTCGGGAAAACAGAAGCCATACTCTTTGGCACGAAATATAAACTGAGAAGGGTAAATAATTTTAATGTACGGTGTAATGGGGAACCCATCACTTCAGTTTCCTCAGTAAAATATTTGGGAATCCCCTTTAACCCATGCATGTCAGGAGAATTGATAGGGAACAGTGTAGTAAAGAAAGCGAATGCCAGACTGAAGTTCCTCTACAGACAAGCACAGTGTCTACCTACTGAGGCTCGCAGGACCCTATGTCTAGCCCTCATACAATGTCATATGGACTACGCTTGCTCTTCATGGTACTCTGCTTTGACAAAAAAACTGAAAGATAAACTGCAAATCACCCAGAACAAAATGGTAAGATTCATCCTGGACCTGGGTCCAAGAGAACATGTAGGCCAGGATGAATTACAACAATTGGATATGCTGAAGACTGAAGACAGAGTAAAACAACTTAAGTTAAATCAAGTTTATAAAATTGCTCACAGTGTCCAGAATATCTTGCTGCCAATTTTGTCAAGGCTGGGAACCAAAGCAGTCATAGTACTAGGGAGAGTGCACAACTTTGTAGTACCCACAGTCAGTGGCCAGGCTTCAAACACCTTTTATTGTACAGCAATAAAGGAATGGAACAGACTGCTGCACATGTCAAAGCCAGTCATAGCATGAGCCAGTTCAAGAAGAGAGCCAAAAGGTACCTAATGACTGTAGCGACAGAAAGGGAGGAGAATTATTTTTTATCTTTCTAACTAACACACATGTAAATGTAAATAACTCTTTTAACCTTATTCCTAGTATACATATATCCTTTATAATATAATAACATATATCTCCTACAATGTATAATATTAAGGTACTAAAAGGACCCAATGGAAATAAGTCACTGTCTGACTTTTTGGGTTATCCTAGGTTCTCTACACATATGCTGCTATGTATCATAATATATGTAAATGTATTTGTGTATACCTGAATAAACTTACTTACTTATTCGTTGGGGTTATCAGGGCCACTGACAGCATAAGCCGTATCGAGCCCGACTTCTCGATGGTACGAGGAAGATTTGTTGCCCAAGGCTGGGCCATGAAAGAAAAGGAACATAACTTTCTTTGGAAATAGAGAAAGAAACTTGAAAGTTTCCGATTAGGTCCGGTGGACCCCTTTGCCAAGCCCCAGCAAAGCGGGACCCCCACACCCCCACCTGAGTACAGCAACCGGCTTCCCACCAAAGACCTTTAAATAATTATCCTCAGAACGGAAAAAATGGAGCTGGCTAAAAGTAAGCCGATGAAGAGGTGCCCCTCCTGTAGAGTGCCCGGCGGGCAAAATAGATGAGGACAAGCGTCCCAGAGAGAACGGGGGAAATTTGTCACTGATACTCAGGTGAGAGAGAGACTTCCACACCCGACAAAGGCTGGCGCAGAAGTCCAGTGTGAGTCGGATAGGATGAGTGTGAATATGATAAAGCGTGGATGTAATTGTGTCTGATAAGAGTGAGTGAGTGTGATTGTGTGACGGTGTGAGTGATAGAGTGGATGTGTTAAGGCACGAGTGTGATAAGGTGTCTTAGGGCACGAGTGTGATAGGGTGTCGATTCACAGCTCCTGGCCCTGCCTCTTCGCTGGCCGCTACTAGGTCCACTGCTCCATGAGCTTCATAGGGTTTGTTTGTGTGTGTACTCACCTATTTGTGGTTGCAGGGGTCGAGACTCAGCTCCTGGCCCCGCCTCTTCACTGACCGCTACTGTGTGTGTGTACTCACCTAGTTATGGTTGCGGGAGTCGATTCACAGCTCCTGGTGTGTGTGTATGTAAATGCAAATAGCAGTATAGAATGTTATTAGCGAATCATATAGCAGCTTATATGACCCTTGTAGGTTTAGCGCTTCTTTTTTATTACAATAATAATAGCACCTTATTAAATTTTAGTATTTAATATGCTTGGGATGGGTCTTGTCTCCGGCTTATAAGGACAAAGTTCCCATTATTCTCACTAAAACCACCTACTCACCCTAAACTAAATACTCTATATTCAATTCAACCAAAAAATCTCCCAATTACCTAAATCTTAAAACTTCAAAACTAGATTCCCAAAGTTCATACATTAATAAATACGTACTACATTATAGTATAAATACCTGCCCCTTATATATTATAACTGACCATAATTTTTAAAGGGTGGACCGGTAAGCCAGCGGAAGGACTCGGTCAGATGACCGAAAGCTCCAACGGCGGGTCATCATCTGACTAAGACCCGCGTCAGGAAACACTTGTCCTGTTTTCTGACGAACCTTACCTAACCTAACCAACTTAAAGCATTATCATACTGTAAACAACTTTCAACAATGCTCAGTGTTATTTTCCCATAACATAATTTCAATATTTACTATTGATATAACCATCCTACAAAACACTTTCACCTTGTCACATCGTAATATCCTCAGATTGTAATCTGAGTAAACTTATTATCTGCTATAAATATAAACTAATGTTTAACTTTAACAAACTTAATAAATTTCTCTAGTGTTAAGTAGTCTATAAGCCATTAGATTTAGTCTGCCCATAATGCCATGGCATGATAGTGGCTCTCTTTGCACTGCAATTCATAATTGTAATTACAAAATCTCGATGTAAGCTTGAAATGAAATAAAAATATTATATTATATTATTAACATGTTGAGTCATACAGAATCTGAGGAATAGGGGGTAATGAGGGTTCATCGAGGAAAAGAGAGAGCAATTGAAATTCCTTGAATCAAGAGCTCTTCACTGGCGGCAGCATTGAAGGGCAGTTTTTGGTTTTTGTAGTGGCTTAAGGATGATTTTCATTACCTTGCTTGTGTTAATTTTTTTAATATGATTCTTGTTCTGTAAATATCTTCGTAAATGCAATAGATAAAATGGAGACAGGATATTTTTTTGTAATCCCCACAATGCTTTGTTTTTGAAGAATAACAGGGCATAAAAAGATGAGTACCATTCTTAATGAAGTTCAAGCAATTTGTAATCGACTAGGCCTCGTAATATCTTCCTCTAGAATAAGTGTAAAGCCAAGGCTTCGTGGCATTTTTTTTCCCCACTTACAGACAAGAACAGTTTTTAGCAAGAATTTCTCTGTGTTCTCAGTATAAGGAATTTGTAAGTCTTGGCCATTTGTAAAGTTTATAAAAGTAGGGAGAAATTCCTTGTATTTTAAAATTTTCTATGAACCCCAGTGGAAATAAGTCACTAACTTTTTTTGGGTTATCCTAGGTTCTCTACACATATGCTGCTATGTATGATGATCTATGTAACTGTATTTGTGTATGCTTGAATAAACTTACTTACTTACTTAATAACTTTTGCATCATGCCTAAATTGAATAATAATAATAATAATAATACTATCTTTATTTCTTCAAGTACATGTACATGGTATACAGGCCTAGCTGACATCAGTGACATACTACTATATAGAAAGCCACTTGTTATGCAGGGCATTTTGGGCAAATTAGGTCAATTTTGTCCTGAGATGTGACCCACACTAGTCAACTAACACCCAGGTACCCATTTTTACCGATGGGTGAACATGGACAACTGTTGTAAGGAAACACGCCTAGTGTTTCCACCCTTGCCGGGAATCAAACCTGGATCCTCAATGTGTGAAGCGAGAGCTTTGCCATCAGGCCATGGGCAACCAAAATACTGCTTTATGCTGGGCATATTTATAATTTATGAAAATTAATAGATGTTTTGTGATGATATTTTAAGTAAAGCCTTCAGTTTACCTGTTGGTCAATTGTTATTTAGATCACCTGTCCATTTACAGGAGGACTTCCACTATGAGTTTACTGAGTGTGATGATGAGGGTGGACGGTGGCGAGTAAGTGTGCCCAGTCCAGACACTTGTGAAGGAGGGGCACCCAACCCACCCAAGCGAACACATGACTGTAGTGAGTATAACATCTTTGCTTTAAATATTCACAGAAAACTTAACTCATGTTGATTATTCATCTGAGTTAATTAAGGTGTCCACCTCTTTCATGTATTTTGTACTTTAAGGTAGTATGGCAGGTCAAGAGACCAGGAGGCCACCTGAGACATGGTACTCTAATGATATTATGCAGTGAGATGATATTATGCAGTGGTCCCTTGAGTTACGATATTAATCTGTTCCAGAAGATGTATCATACCTCAAAACTATCATAACCCAAACCCCAAAATACATACATGGTTTTATGGTAATATGTTTCAAGACCTCGGAAGTGCCACTTTTACTGTACTTTGGACTTAGAGTTAGTGTGGTGGTAGGGGAGGGTGAAGGTGAAGAGCCGTACGTACTGTATCTCTCTTCATCTGTTATCTCTTATCCACAATAGCAACAGTCTCCATCTCTATGACAATTTCTCTGCCTTTTTTTACTAGCTTAGATTTGTCAACCACTTTAATACAGTGGTCCCTCGGTTTTCGCCGAAAATTCGTTCCAGAATGCTGCTCAAGTGCCATTACCAAACGAATTTACTTCCTTAAGAAATAATGTCACTTAGGTTATCTATTTCAGACCCCAAAAAAACACTTGCAACAGCACTTACGAAAATACACTTACATAAATGTTCGAGTTTGGAGATGCACGAAAACCGAGGGACCACTGTATTCTGCATAATTTCTTTTGCTAGAAAACAATAGAGGGTTGATTGTGGAAAGCCATACTCACACACCAATACACTAATTTTTAACTCCATCATCAAGTTTTTCACAATTTCTTTCTTGATCTTTAGAGAAATTGCCTGTTTACTGCACTCTTTAAGGGCCATTTTCATTATTTATTTTCCTAATATTATTCCTATGCTAGACACAGATATACCAAGTTATATTCTACATTCTCCTTATGGGTGCTCTTCATGATAAAGTTGATATGTTAGCCAAGAAGAGCACCCATAAGGAGAATGTAGAAATAACTTTGGTATATCTGTGTCTAGCATTAGGAATAATATTAGAGAGAAATAAATAATGAAATGATAGCTATAGGAATGCAGTTAGAAGCCTGAGTAGATCTATAACCCACTATGATAACATGAATGTAGATAAGTATGTTTATGGAGCAACTTGCAATGTGAACAGACTGACTGATGTTGTAGTGGCCAGGCTTCGGCTTGGCTACAAGTACTTCTGGCAGTTTGGGAGATACACAGATGATGATCAAACTAAATGCAAATTATGTGATCAGGCATATGGTCACTGTCTTGAACACTATGTGCTGAATTGTCCACTTATTGAGGAATATAGAGATAGACAGTATAATAACCTATGTGACATGTCAAGATATCTTATTAGTGAAGGTAGGATACCACTTATTCTAAGCAAATTTCCTAAATTTGCTTGTAACAGATAAGTGAACTGTAGATATAAATCCAAATTAATTTCCATGAACGTGCCTATCTGTGCTCATGATAATGCGAGCACAGATGGGCATGTTTGTGGAGCAACTTGCAATGTGAACAGACTGACTGATGTTGTAGTGGCCAGGCTTAGGCTTGGCTACAGGTACTTCTGACAGTTTGGGAGACACAGATGATGATCAAACTAAATGCAAATTATGTGATCAGGCATATGGTCACTGTCTTGAACACTTATGTGCTTAATTGTGCACTTATTGAGGAATATAGAGATATACAATATAATAACCTATGTGACATGTGAAGATATCTTATTCATGAAATAAGATACCTGCTTGTAACAGATAATTGAAATGTAGATATAAACCCAAATGTACAATTGTTAACCCCTTTGGGGCCTAGTGCCTAGGCCTTTTGTGTATCCATATGCTCTTGCGCTACCGTCCACAGGATGGATATGGGGTGCACAATAAACTAGCCACTTCGGTGGCAAAATCTAATCTTTAAGGGCCACAATGACTTGGTAATACAGTGGACCCCCGGCTAACGAACACCCCGGAAATCGTACAATTATGTAAGTATAATATTGTAAGTGCTTGTGGAAGTGTATTTTTGGGGGTCTGAAATAGACTAACCTACGTGACATTATTTCTTAACCCTTTACCGGGCAGGACCGTGTAGAGACGGTCCTAAACACGTGTTTTTGCACGTGTCATCCTACTCCCCAGCGCATCTAGGTTCCCGTTCTCTGTTTCTGACCAATCACAAGCCTTCTGTGAGTCGCTCCAGCTAAGTGAGACCGGCATCTGCTCGCTTCCCATTGGTTGAGAGACCAAAATGTAAACACTTCGCTTGGCGTCACCCAGAGCCAGTTTTTTGCTCTTCTTCCACTCATATACACTGTGATTATACTCTCTACAATGTCGGTAAGTACTTATTGTTGTGTCCAGTGTGTAAATGAATAGTTTAGGCATATTTTGAGATATATATCAGGAGTTAGATATGCATAATATGAGTGTACCATGCAATTGAAAAAAGTGCAACAAAAGAGGACCGTGTACAGACGGTCCCGACCGTCAGGGCCACATTTCAAATTTCAGTAAATAAATATTTATATAAAAATTTCTAGTGCATATATGAATTCTGTAGTGGTCTGGGTGTGTACAGAACATTCTTATTGTCATTCCAGATCAATGAGAAATTGTTCTATTGTGAACCCTTCCAACAGAAGTTCAAATATCTCTGCATTTTGGTGGAAAGTGACTCAGATCCAGAACCAGATGACCTGTTGCCATCTCCAGTGCAGTACCAACGTGCAAAAGGCCTGATGACAGTGTGAGGTTTGACCAAAATGATAGGTTTGATAAAATGCTAGGTCACTGGCCAGTGCAAGGCAGAATATTTACATGCAATTATTGCAGCAAAACAAAAAATCATGTCACATCCTCATTTTTGTGTGCCGTATGCAAGGTAAATCTATGCATCAAGAAGGAAAGAAATTGCTTCATAGCCTTTCATTGTAGCAATTAGTGATCAAGAATGATTGTTTTTCTCAGGAAATTCAGGAATATGGGACTTGAAAGTTTTATCCCTTTGCAATGTGTCCTATGTTGCTCTTTGGTTCACTTTTATATTTTTATACCTACAAAATGTTTGGAAACAAGTTCCATTTGTGTTTTTGATATTGTATATTAGTATAATAAAATGAAAAATACTTATTTGGTGTTTTATTAACAATTGCAAATTTGCAACATTCAGAATTTGACACCCTTAACGGTCAGGACCGTCTGTAGACGGTCCTTGAATATTGGCAATTGCGTGAAAAGTTTTTTTTAGAATTTCAATTATATGGGCTCATTATCCTTACATTGAGTTACTCTATCCACTCATATGAAACACATTTCGAAATTATCATTTTCCAGGGAGTGCCCGGTAAAGGGTTAAGGAAGTAAATTCGTTCGTAATGGCACTTGAGCATGCTTCTGGGATGAAGTTTTTCGTTAGCCGGGGTCCACTGTATGTTCAGAAAATGACATAATTAAATCACAGATGCAGTTATGAAGGATAAATAATCCAGAGTTGGTGTGGGCAACACGTGTGGTAGCTTCAAACTGAAGAAGAAATAATAAACTGTAGCACAAACACTGCTATTGGCTGAGGCGCTACCCCAGAGATATTTGTTCCCACCAGTGATTGGTTTCTAAGCCACCCCACACACCCCAACTGATGCTCCTATTGGCTCACATGCTGCCCTAGAGATTGGCTAAGATCCATTCATGCTTGCTGACAATTGTATGCTTATTGAACCTCTAATTTTTTTGCACAACTCGAAACTAAATTAATTTTTTAGGGTAAATCATAACTCAAGGGACTATTGTATTCATATTAAAGCACTAAACCTTTAGTAGTCAGTGTCTGGGAATGGGAGGCAATCAGGTTTGATCCAAGGAGGCAGAAGAGGGTAGCTCCCATTCCTTGGATTAATAACCCTTCACCAGCATCAAGGTACCTTTCCCTCACTGAAAGGTTTTGAGCAGATGCATTACCATTTGTGTTGCTTGCATTTTTCGTCTGCTCACATTTTGCTACTTTTTTTTCATGACATCATTAGATACAATGTATTTTACAGATTATCTTGCCTTGCATTTTATTATTTATGACAAATATTGTAGTTCTTTTTGAGCATATTACTTTGTAGGTTACAGTAAACCTTTGATTTAATGGTCTGGAAATATGGGGCAAAGTCTGCTGGATCATTTCATTAGTCTGCTGGTTATAGCATTGTCCATTATTGGTGCTATCTTTTCTTTTCCATAAATGAAGGGTTTATTGATAATTTGCTTTTGAATCATTTTATTTTCATCCTTTCCACTAAGTCTGTGTGACATATGCCTAATGACCATATGTACAATTACAGCACTGTTATTGCCCTATTAATCTTAAGTTAGTCTTACGTTTGCTTGAAATGTTCTGCATGTAAATGGGCTTTTGGCAGGTTCACCCAATTGTTACACCCCTTTTGTACAAACATGTATCATGCTAAAATAAAATTGTTATTGTTGTCTTTGTTAAAATGGCTATTCCCATGTGAAGGAAACCCCTCATCCTGCTGGACTCATTATACTGTTGTTCTGAAGTCATTTAATTTGTAAATACAGTAATTCATTATTACTAACTTGCTTAGTAAACACAAGTGAGGGGGCTTGTGCAGAATAGACTTTTGATGGGGATGCATATTGCTCAGAGTAGAGTTTCATCAATTTGATAAAGTTCTTCCCTGAGCGACAAGTGGTCTCTGTGGGAAATTGTTCTTCATATTGAGGACTTGTACACTATATACGTATGTGGATTCCTTTCACACTGGCCTTCAAATGCATCATACTACTGGCCTTCAAGGAGGGAGTAGATTACAGTGACTGGTGGCCTGGTGGCTAAAGCTCTTGCTTCACACGGCGAGGGCCTGGGTTCGATTCCCAGCCAGGGTAGAAACATTGGCGTGTTTCTTTACACCTGTTGTCTATGTTCCCATCAGTAAAATGGGTATCTGGGTGTTAGTCGACTGGTGTGAGTCGCATCCTGGGACACTGACCTAATTTGCCCGAAATGCTCAGCATAACAAGGGCTTTCTATGTACTAGTAGTATGTAGTAAAATAAAGATATATATATTTTGACTGTCAACTAGTAGATTAAGGGCAGTAATATGAAAAGAACTTTAGCTAAACTTCATTAACTTAAAGCAGAGGGTTTGACACCAGTCAGTCCAGCTATCATCATTTTATCATGCAGGAGGAACTGCATGTCCATGGCATTTCTAATAAAATCAGCAGACTCCTGCATTGCTGGGCTTCAGCTAAGCGACACGTATATCTGAGATTTTGCACCACTATCTAATGTACTCCTGACTAAATTTAAATGTTTCCAGAGGAACTGTCACCACTTCCTAAACTCATGACATCTGAATTCAATAAATAGTTCATTCTTACTGTTGTGAGTGGCGGTAGTTGGGTGTAAGCTGAACTTGGATAACATGGATGATAGGTTTGTTGTAGTGCTTCACTGTTCTTTCTTTTCTTAAATGTTGGGTCCAGTCCCGGGACCCATTAAATATACTGTATGTGTAATCCACAAATTAGTACTTATACAGTACGTACTTCTTTCCTTATCATGTCTTGTTGATAGGTCTGAGCAAGCCTTTTGTAACCAAGGGTTATTTTCTTTTGTTATTTTTTAAAATTTTTTGTGTTCATGGATTATTGTAATGATGTTTAGTAATTTTGAGGATGTTTTTTTACTTCAAAAGTTATTACTACTAAAAATATATTTTTTTGAGGTTTGGTGTGGGCATTTTTGAATGTTAGTGATTAGAAAAGTAGGTTACTTTAGTTGGCATGTCTGAATTTGCCTGTATGTAGTTTGGAGTGTTATTATATTGGTCCATTTATGATTAAAAAAATAGATGGTAAAAGAAAAAATTGTCTCAGATGTCTCATAGATTCTAACGAGTTTGTGATTGAGGGTACTGAATACAGTACAGTACAGAATAGGTACTGTTTAGGAAACTTGATTCTTGGAGATTATTTGTTTGTTGAAACATTTTAGCTGGAAAGATGCAAAACTTCCTTAGTAATACTAGGCCCATTTACAGGTGTATCATGTGATCCAGGATGGTTCTTCAACTTGTCAGAGCTAGAGTGTGCACTCTGCCCTAATGGTACCTACTCTCTGGGCGGTGGGGTGCATTTTGACTCTTGGAAGACCCTCCCAATGGGTTTTAGCTCCTATACAGAGGCCTTCAGATCAGCCTTTACCTTGGGAAGGAGGCGTGGAGATGTGGATTGTAGCGAGTAAGTTTGAAAGAAAATTAAAAATTGATAAACTGCATTATAAATTATCTTTCACAATTATTATACAGCAACTTTGCCCTATTACTCACAGTCACAGCCTGTGAGTAATAGGTTGTTTGTTGTAGCATACTGACTATAATTAAGTTCTCCTTTTTATTATTCCCATTATATATAGTATTCATCTAGATAATCATATATGTATCTGCTGCACATCAAATGGTAATGGATAATGACCTAACCAGAGATGTAAACTGTAATATGTACCTCTAAATCTATGCCCAGTGCATATAATTTTTCTTACTAAATTTTCCTTTGACTAGCAGGTATGGATGGCAAGCAAAAGGGGGATGTATTAGCCAGTAAGGGTGGACAGTGTGCAGCTGTCCTGGTATATACTGTTAAGCTTGTCAAGCCTGGAGCTGTCCACTACACCTATCAGTACAGTGATGAAGACATCATCTTGAGTTCTTGGTTTGTTATATGGAATTTGTTTGTTTCCACATTTTAATAATATTTAATTCAGTGTTTAATAGGCCTACCAACTAGTTTTGTCTACATTTATTTTGTTTTGTTTATTTTGTTTATTTTATTTTGTTTTGTGGATAGGGGAGCAATGTGGCAGATATTGCAAGTGTATGGAATAGGTAGTAAGTTCCTAAATGCTGTAAAGAGTTTTTTATGAGGATAATGAGGCTCAGGTTGGGGAGATAACTTTCCAGTAAAAGTAGGCCTTAGACGGATGCGTAATGTCACCATGGTTGTTTAACATATTTATAGATGGGGTTGTAAAAAGTAAATGGTAGGGTTTTGGGGGAAGGAGGATTAAATTATGGGGAATCAAATACAAAATGAAGTTGACACAGTTATTTTTTTGCTGATGATACTGTGCTTTTAGGAGATTCTGAAGAAAGGTGGGAGGGTGGTAAAGGAAAGAAAAGTTGAAAGTGAACATACTGTAGATAAGAGTAAGATGATGAGGGTATCAAACAAGTTAGGTAAAGAAAAAATTGGATATTAGACTGGAGGGAGGGTGTATGGAAGAAGTTGAATGTGTTCAGATATTTGGGAGTAGACTTGTCAGTGGATGGGTTTATGAAGGATGAAACCACAGAATTGATGAAAGAAAAAAGGTGGGACGTGCATTGAGGTATCTGTGGAGACAATAACATTATCCATGAAGGCAAAAAAAGGGAATGTATGAAAGTATAGCAGTACCAACACTCTTATATGGGTTTGAAGCATGGGTTGTAAATGTTGCAGTGAGAAGGAGGCTGGAGACAGTGAAGATGTCATGCCTAAAGGCATTGTGTGGTGTAAATAGTGCAGAAATTCGTAATGTGGAAATTAGAAGTTGTGGAGTTACTTAAAGTATTATTCAGATGGCTGAAGAGGGTTGTCAAGGTGGTTCAGTTATTTAGAGGGATGGAGCATAATAGGATGACTTGGAGGGTATATAAATATGTAGTGGGAAAGGAGGGTATGGATTGTCCTAAAAAAGGGATGGAGGAAGGGGATGAAAAGGGTTTTTGTGTGCAAGGGCTTGGCCATACAGCAGGCAGGCATGTATGAGTGTGTTAGATAGGAGTGAGTGGAGACGAATGGTTTTGGGATTTGATGAGCTGTTGGAGTGTGAGCAGGGTAATATTTTGTAAGGGATTCAGGAAACTGGTGCGGACTTGAGTTCTGGAGGTAGAAAGTACAATGCCTGGACTTTAAAGGAGGGGTTTGGGATATTTATTGTTTGGAGTGACATCTGAACTGTCATATCTGTGCGTCTTTGTAAAGACAGTGATAGTGTGAATGATGGAAAAAGTGTTTCTTTTTGGGGTCACCCTGCTTTGGTGGAGACAGCCAGCCTTTTAAAAAAAAAGATTATAAGTTATGTCTCATTGCTAATAATAATTAGTTAATTTCACAAGTTTGTTGATTAGGCAAGTTACAGTGGTTATAGATATGTACTGTATTTATAAATGATAGGCAAAGTTAGGGTATTTTATTAAGAATACAGTGGAACCCCAGATTTCGTACTTATTCTGTTCCAGAAGGTCAGTTTAAACCAAACGAAAAACCGAGTAATATTTCCCATAAGAAACAATGTAAATACAATTAATCCATTCCAGACACCCCAAATATTAAAAAAAATACATTTTTAAAGAATAACTATAGTTTTACATACAGAAAACAATGAGAAACAAATATAAAGCACTAATGAAATGGATAAATAAATTTAAATCACTTTACATACCTTTATTGAAGACTCTTGTTGGCGTATGGAAGAAGGCGGAGGGAGAGAGGAGAGCTTTATTGTTTGGAAGGGAATCCCCCCATAAGGACTTCAGGTATCAAAGCCCTATCCGGGTTACTTCCTTCTTTGTCTTTTACTGGCACTGGACCCCAGTCTCAATAAAAATCTGTCCAGAGGGGCTCTATTTCTAGCATCTCTTTAAGATTTGCCTAAAATTAGACAAGGTTTTGTCACTGAACATGTTGCAGATACGGCTTGTATCAGCTTGGTCAGGTGATATTTTTCCACAAAAGTTTGCACCTCATTCCACTTTCAAAATATCCTTAATCCCGAAGGCCCTTCACCCCTTTTTGTTTCTCACCTTTTTTACTGGAACTTTTTTTGGGCCATGGGGGTTACTTTTTCCTCAATAAAAAACAAAAAACAAAATTAACAAAATGTTTGGATGAACGTCGGAATGCTCACTCACCAGGGCAGAGCCAGACTGGACAGGAGCATGAGTGGGGTGTCCCGGAAGCGGACGCTTTTGATACGTACATTTCCTGGTGGGTAAAAATCCAGATCAAAAATTTTTCCCAAAAGTGGTCTAAATCCAAAAAGTACGATATTCGGGGAGTACGAAACCCGAGTTCCCCTGTATAGCATTTGTCGGATTTTTTGGGGTTTTCCTATGAATTTAGACTATATAATTGTATTTACGTATGTGTTCTGTGAGATAGAGACAGAAAAAAAGATAGACAGAGATAGATACAGACAGACAGATGGAGATAGACAGCCAATCAGCCAGCCACTAAACTCAGGGTCAGCATCACTTTCCTTTTAAAAAGGGGGGTGTTAATATGACATAAACATCAGTAACCCCTTTGGGTGTTCGCCCCTGTTTGCTCTAGCTGGCGCTAAATTTGGGGGAAATTGCTCTTGCAAGGTACTAAGTGGTCCCATTTTTTTTAATACGGGGACAGGGGGGGTTTTAAAGGGCCCCTTCTATGCTGACCAGGCATCTCGGGCCCAAAAATCATGCCAAATTTGGAGGCAGGAAAAAAAAAAATGTAGATCTACTTTTAAAGAGTGCTAGTGGTAAGAATGTAAAACCCCTACTTTTGGGGACATTTAAGGGTTAATTAAATTTAAAAAAAAGTTTTTTTTTTCAAAATATGTATTCAGGCACTGGGTGAGAATGGTCTACAGTTGGACATTTAAAGGGGGGTTTCGGTAGTTACGTTCCTAAAAAGGCATGTTAGACGAATCCGTGGAAAAGGAAAATGCAGTGTTAGATGAATCCATGGTAAAGGAACTGAAGAATGTAGGGAAAAAAATAGGGCTACTTCCCGGGGGGCCCCAAAAAAAGGCAAAAAACTTTTTCAAAGTTTTTAAATCTTACACAAATAAAAATAATAATGCAATTGTTGTACTTTTGTTGTTATGTATTTTTTTCTGTTCTTAAGGCTACAAATGCAACAGAAATAATATTTCTTACCTTAAATTATGGGTGCTGGTGTTTGTGATGATTGTGAAGGGGAGTGGAGAGGGATGTTTTTGGCCCTACTGAGCTGGGTGGATGGTTAGGGTTCTGGTAAAAAAAACTGAGGGTTTGTACGTGCATAAATTCTATAATGGATCTCTGGGCTCTTTTTATCCTGTAGTACATTATACAGCTGACGGAAAGACATCATCAGCTGCCCCTAGACCCCTTTCAAAGCACTGCTTCTAAAATTTGTCAGAGTCCCCTTCAGGGGAAAAAAAGTCTACTAGTTTGGCAAATGGAACCCCTCAGAACTGCTGCAATGTTAACTTTTTTTTTTTAGGTTCTTCATCTTTTTTTTTGTTTTCCCCTTGTATCTGTGCATTGAGCTGGGGAAAATTTCCTCTGGACTCCTGTCTTCATCATCATCATCATCTTCTCAGAGCTCATTTACATCTTCTTCCTTCATATCTTTAAACCATCACCTGGTACTTTTTTTCCCGCAACTTTTTCCCCTCCATCTGACTCTAATGTGGGGGAAAAACCCGTGAAAAAAATTAACAACAGAAAGCCACAACTTTCCCCAGCCTGCATTTAATGTTGATTGGGGCACTTCAATCCATGCACTTCTAGAAGCTGATGGCATCAGCAATATTAATTTTATTTCAGAAGTTTGGAACTGCCAGGTTGGAGTCAGAGTCCGTTGATGCACACAAATTTTTCATCACTTTTTGTGTGTTTTACACTATTTTACAAACACCCTCCCTTACCCTATATCACTCACCCATTTACCCCTCCCCCCACCTATGGAATCGGGCATGGGGCTCAATCAATAACTCATCTCAGACCACTAATAACACAAAAAAAGGCGGCAGTTAGAATGATAACAAATTCCACACTCCAGACAACATGCCCCCTTATTCAAAAACCTAAACTTACTCACCATACAAGACATTCATATTTTTACGGGTTGAAAAATTTACATACATAAAACACTCTATGAAATATTAACCCCCCACTCAAACTTTCCCCCTTCCCAAAATTTAAAAGGACACATGACCATAACACTAGACACAGATCACTCCTCGTGTTCCTCGTGCCATCTAACACTATGTAAAAACTCAATGCATATAAAAAGGGACGAAAATTTGGAATTCATTACCTGTCATTCCCAAAGGGAAAACCCCGCCTGTACCCCAATTCAAAAAAATGCTAAAAAACCCCCTTTTCACCCCCAAAACCCAAATGCTCCCTATCAAACATTCCAACAAAAAAAAATAATCACTTAAAAAGTAAAAAAACCCCCTTAATCATTTAAAAGTAAAAACCTGTTATGAATAATACATACTAAGCTAACTGTTTCTATAACATTTACATTATAATGACACGTAAACTGTAACTACAATGCCCAAATTTTTTTTTTAAATTGTTGTCTCACTAAATTTAAAATTTACAATTAATAAATTTAAGTTCAACTTAAAATTTTAAATTTTTTAACTTAGATACAAATTAAAAGTGGCCCCTTCGAGGCGTCGGGGCTGGGGCCCCGGTGTTGACTTTTTTTTAAAATTTTTGACTTTATTAGGCGGGATTCAGAGTTCGGGGATCGGTTTTTCCCCCCCGGCGCGACCCGGGGGCCCCGGGGCCCAGGGGATCAGGGTTTTTGGCAAAGGCGAACCCCACCCCGCCCCCCCACGCATTCATACGAATATATTGTCCCTTATTCCATTTTTTGGGCTTGCAACTGCTAAATAAACCACCATCCCCCCAAAAACTCCTAGTGCCAAGCCTTGGTAAAAAAGGGCGGGGAGTGAAACATTCATGCAGGGAGGTAGCATTTATGCGGGGGTTTAGTAAGGATGCAGGGGTGTAGCAAGGATGGGGAGTGTAGCATTTATGAAAGGGGGTGGGAGCAGGCATGCGGGGGGGAGGGGCAGCAGGGAGTGTAGCGGGGATGCAGGGAGGTAGAAAAGGGTGGGGAGTGTAGCAAAAGGGTGCGGGGGTGGGGTGGGGAGTGTAGGGATGCAGGGAGGGGCGGGGTCCGGGGGTGTAGCGGGGTGCAGGGAGTGGAAAAGGGCGGGGGGTGTAGCAGGCATGCAGGAAGGATAAAAGGGTGCGGGGGGTTAGAGGGGTGCAGGGGGTGAAAAGGATGCGGGGGGTAGCTTTTTGCAGGGGTGTAGCATTTTGCAGGGGGGAGGCGCAGGGGTGTGGGGCATGCGGGGAAATGATCAAGGATGGGGAGTGGCGGGGGTGGGGAGTTTAGCAAAAATGCAGGGAGTTGTAGCATTTTGTAGGGGGTGGGGGCATGCAGGGGGTGTAGCAAAGGGATGCGGGGAGTGTAGCAGGCAGGGAGGGGGTAAAGGGGGAGGGGGGTAGCAAGGATGCAGGGGGGTGTCAGGCATCAGGGGGGAAGGGACGGGGGGGTGTAGGGGATGCGGGGGGTTTACAAGGATGCGGGGGGTTAAAAAAAATGGGGGGTGGGCATGCGGGGGGGAAAATGTATAAAAGGGTGCAGGGGGAGAGGGATGGGGGAGGAGCATTTTCGGGGGTGTAAATGCGGGGGGTGTGGGATGCAGGTAGGGGCAAGGATTTCAGGGGGGTAGGGATGCAGGGGGTGGGATGCGGGAGGAGCGGGGGCCAGGGAGGAAAAGGGTGCAGGGGGTGAGGCACGGGGGGTGTAGAAAAGGGTGCAGGGGGGAAAAGGTTTTCAGGGATGTGGGAGCGTGCAGGGGGTTAGCAGCGATGAAAAGGGGTAGCAAGGAATGCGGGGAGGGGGGATGCGGGGGGGGAGCAAGGATGCGGGGGTTAGCAGGGATGCAGGGGGGAGCAGGGATGCAGGAAGTGGGGGGATGCAGGGATTTGCGGGGATGCAGGGTGTGGAAAGGAGGGGGGGGGAGCAAGGATGCAGGGAGTGTAAAGGATGCAGGGAGGTAGCAAGGATGCGGGGAGTGAGCAAGGAGGGGGGGGGAATTAGCAAGGATGCAGGGAGGTAGCAGGCATGCGGGGGGAAAAAAAAGATGGGGGATGTGTAGGCATGCGGGGGGGGTGCATTCTTTGGGGAAAGTGTAGCATTCAAAGAAAAAAAAAAACCCCCCAAAAAAGTTTTTTGGCCCTGAGGGGTTGGGGGAAAGGGGATTCCCCTTCCAAACACTGGGGTACCACCTTCCCCCCTCCCCCCGTCCTCCAAAATCAACAACTCTTCAATAAAAATGACATGTTATTGTACTATTTATTTTTAAAATTTTTTTTATAAAATTGTTTTTTTAAATTTTAAAGTCAAAAAATTCTAAAAAAAATTTTATTTTTTTTTTGGGTGTCTGGGGGCGGGGTTTAATTTTTTTTCCCATTTTTCTTTTGGGAAAAAAGAAAAAGGGGTTCCCACCAAAAACCGGGGGCCCCGGGCCCTGGCCCGGGTTGCCCAGAACCGGGGGTCATGTTTTATTTTATAAATTGTCAACCATAATTTTTTTTTATGTAGTCTACAAAAAAATATCCAAAAATGCCCCAAAAGCACAAATTGGGGGTTTTTGGGATGTACCACTCATTTATACCTATGTATCATGTCTACCTCTATTTAAATTTTTTTATTATTATTATTATTATTATTATTATTATTATAATGACAATAACTCCCCCATACAGTGGTTGTATTTAAAATGTTGCATTTAGGTAAAAAAACTTTTAATTTGGGGGGGCATCCCCAAAGCTTTTGGATAGGGGAAATTTTCAAGAATGAAAGGCCTTGAATACAAGGTTTTTGCTGTGCAGGGAAAAATTGACTTCAGGAATAAAAAGGGTGCTTAAACCAGTCAAAAAATAGTTCCCTGTCACCATGCTGACTGGTTTGACCTTCAAAATTACCCCCCGGGGGAAGGTTGGTTTTTTTTTAAAAAACTTCCAACCCCTTTTCAAAAAAAAAAACCCAAAAAGAGGGGAAAAAAAATTCCCCTTTTGGGGTTTTTTTAAATTTAAACCCTGAGCTTTTCAAATTTTAAATCACCGACACATTATCACAAAGGAGCAAAAAATTTAAGTGATCCCCTTTTTTTACTTAAAACCCCGTCCCTTTTTTTTTGACATGAAGTTCTTGTTGGTATTTTTTTCCAAAAAAAAATTGTCTTCCCGCATTAAACACTTTCTTTCCTTTGCCACCCTCGAAATAATTTGAATTCAACAGGGGGAAAATTCTTTCCATATGATCAACTGAAGCACCTTCACCCCGAAAACTTGATATCATGTAACCTATTATTTAACCCAAACTTGTGGAACCAACCTGTTAAAAATCACATTGTTTTAATCATCTTTCACACTATCACTTTACTTATTTGTCCAAATTTCCAATTTATGAGAAAATTTTAAATAATCTTGGTTAATAAAGTCACTTAATAAATTTTTAACATTCAGGCTCAAGATGAAGAATGCCGGGGTTTTATGGTGAGACTACAAGTGGCCACTTACCCGGGGAAAGGGCCCGTGGAAGACCCTCAGTGTAGAACTCAAACCCGGGCTCAAGTTTCCCGGAAAAAACTTGGTATTGAAACCGAGGCTCTTCCAGACCTGTTTAAACAAGGCATTCAGATCAGTGGTAGTTTATGTGCTGTTTTTTAAAAAGAACACTTGGGCAGCCATGAGGGTTTTGTTTTTTTTTTTTTTTTTAACACATTGGCCATCTCCCACCAAGGCGGGGTTTTCCCCAAAAAGAAAGAAAATACAGTGGCCCCCCGGTTTCTTTGCTCCAAACTGAACAATTATGAAATGTATTTTTGAAGTGTATTTTGGGGGTCTAAAAGTATTTCAATTTACATTATTCCAGGGAAAAAATTCGTTTTTATGGCTTTTGAAAAACATTCGGGAAACAATTTAAATTTAAAACCCAAAAACCCGGGGGGTCCACTGTACTTTATCTTTTCTTTCAACACTTTCACCTCACCCCATACATAATCACTGTCTTTGCAGAAACTCAGATACAACAGTTTAGAAGTCCCCCCAAACTGCCAAATTTTCCCAAAACCCCCTCCTTATTATTAGTTTTAAAAATTCATCCCCTTGCAAAAACTTGTATAAAAGACATTGGTTTTTTTTATCTTATTCTCTAGTTTATCTGCAGATATACAGTTTTTATGCATATTATACATTTTATAATCAAATTATTTTGGAATCACTTATAAATACAGTGGTCCCTGGGTTTACGATATTAACCGTCAGAGAGGGCATATCTTAAACAAACAAGAAAAACCACGAATAAAATTTTCCCATAAAAATAATGGAAATAAATTTAATCCGTCCAAGACCCCCAAAAGGGTAGTTAAAAAAATTTTTTTAGAATTTTTTGGACATTAAATAATAAATAATTTAATAAAGAATACATAAATACAACAAATATTGTACAATAACATGTCCTTACATTTTTGGGGTTGTTGATTTTGGAGGGCGGGGGGAGGGGGGAAGGTGGAGTAGTATGCTAGTGTTTGGGAAGGGGGGCCCCCTTCCTTTTCCCGAGGGACCCAAATCCTTTTTTGGGGGTTTCTTTCCCTTTTTTTTTGAATGCCACTAGGACTTCACTTTGCAATCACCACTGGCATTGGCAAAAAGATCAAAGAGCCTGTCTTTCATGGCTTATGTCCTGGCTGTGCCTTTTCCTCCTGAGTAATGTAGGTCCTGTTGGGCATTTTCTTCCAAAACAGGCCTGTTTCATCACAATTAAACACTTGTTGGGGGAGGAATTGTTCAGCCTCTAGGTACTCCTGGAATTCAGGCACATATTTTTCAGCACGCACTTTGTCACAACTGGCTCCCTCACCATGCCTCACAACACTATGTATGCCAGTACGCTTCTTAAATTTTGAAACCATCCTCTGCTGGCTTTAAATTCGCTCACTTCACTCGTTGCAGGCATTTTCTTAAGGAGATCATCATGCAACTGCCTTGCTTTTTCACATATTATTCCCTCCGAAACAGTATCTCCTGCTAACTGTTTCTCGTTGATCCACACCAACAACAACCTTTCCACATTTTCCAGCACTTGTGGTCTGTGTTTTGTGATCACAGATGCACCTTTTGCAACAACAGCTTCCTTGATTTTACTTGAATATTTCTTATCCACAATGGTAGCGATGGAGAATAGGGTTTAACATACAGCCTGGCCAGCTCACTGATACGCACTCCACTTTCATATTTTTCTATTATCTCCTTCTTCATTCTCGTACATATATTTCTGTTCCTCTTTGCCACAGGCTTAGCACTAGGATCTTTCCTTGGACCCATGGTAGCTTATTTAGCAGTGGAATAATGACAATATACTGGTATGAATGCGTGGGTGTGGGTGGGTGGTCGCTCTCGCTTGTAAACAATAGCACTGACGCTCCCTGGAGTGCGCGCTCAGCTGGGCGCCAAGCGGACAGGTCCGTAGAGTCGTAAGACAATCAATCAACGGATGTCGCATTCAAATTTCTTCCCTTATAAGTATCGGATATCGAATATAACGTAAGATGATATCATCGTAATTAGGTACCACTGTACTACTTTAAAACCTGATTTTAAAGGTTTTGGATTTAATGGGACAAAATCTGTTTCAGAAAAGTTTACAAATAACATTTCTTCATTGTTTCACAGTTGTCTTATTGTTACTGGATGCTGGGTAAATTTATTTTAGACTTAAAAGACAAATTCTGTTGTTTCCAGAATGGTTCACATTACTTTGTACAGGAAAAACATTCTCATCATTCGGATGTAATAGACACTTGGGATTACAGTACATCCTCTTTCCCCTATTATTCTATTAGTAAATCAAAAGTTTCACTGATATTCTTATACAACTCACAATAGAGGAATTCTTCTTAGTTGCATATCAATATTGTTGATATTTGGGAATTATTGTCTGGGAAAATTTTCTATTCTCTGTACAGTGCTGTACAATATTTATATGATGAAACTTTTTTTCAAAGTCAGAATAGCAATGTATGGTTAGTTTTTCCCATGGGGGTCAAAAAACTTTTGGGAAAATATTTTACATAATTTTTTAAAAAATTTTTAAATTGGCATATGGAAACTGATATTTAAAAGGCAAAAAAATTATTAATTAAATTTTCATTTTTAATTTGTTTTGTCTAAATAGTTAGTTTATTTCTTTTTTTTTTTAATTTTATAGTGCTAAAAATTTAAAAAAAATACTGTACCCTTAAAAAGGTTATTATGGTATTTTTTTTTTTTAAACAAACCCCTTATCCCACTGGGGGGGGGGTGACCAAAAAATAAAAATAAAAGTTTTTTTTTTTTCCCTATTATTATATTAAAAAAAATAAAAAACATTTTCCCCAAAAATGGCCCCAAAATTTTAAAAATCCAAAGGAATATTTCCCAAATTTAAAACCTGATGAACCCCCCTTTTCATGACTCAGAGTCAGCAAAAAAATTTTCTTTTTTTTTCCAGAACAAATTTTCCTACCTAAGTTAGAGATCACCTCACTGATAACCATCCACCCCTGTCCCTGCCCCAACTATTTATCCAAGGTTACCTCTAAAATTGGGTCATAAATATAAAAGCCAGAAAAAAACCCTAGTATCTTCTTTTTTCAAAAAATTTGGGCCCGTTTCCCAAAGGCGGGGGGGCCCCAAAGAAAAAAACAAAAGTTTCTTTTTTTTTAAACTTTTAAAGTAATTCATATTTAAAAGGGGTTCAAAAAGCACTTTTAAAAAATGCCCCAACTACCAAATTTTTAAAAGGAAACCCTTCAATTTTTTAAAAAGCAAAAACAAAAATTTAAAAATAAAAACCAAAAGGTTAAAAAAGGGGCCAAAAAAAAAACTTTTTTTCCCTTTTTACCTTTTATTTAAATTCCCCAATTTTTAAGGATCTTTTTAAAAAATTTAAAAGGAAAAACCGGTTTTTTTAGTTAACTTTTTTTCCCTTGAAAGGGGGGGTCAGGGTTACATAAATTTCCCGTTTTAAAAGAATTTTAAAGAATTTATGGGGGGAAAAATAGAAAAGTTTTTTTTGGTTTCTTTTTTTTGGGAGTCCCCAAAAAAAAAAAAAAGGGGCCAAAAAAAAAGTTTTTTTTAGCCCAAACAGATCTTGCAAAAATTGAAGGTGAATATGTAACCGTTCATTGGCATGATATTTTTTCAGACAAAATGCAATAGAAATAATAGTATTTCTTGCCTTAAATTGTGGGTAATGATTTTTTGTGGATGGATGAAGAGTGGATATGGATGGTGTGGCCCTACGGGGGGTGGATGCTTTTGGTTGTCGGTGAAGTGGATGGTAGGGGGCCTTGATGCTGAAGTCGAGGTTGTTTTGGGGTTTATAAATTTTTAATGGATCTCTGGGCTCTTTTTTCCTTTTTCTTTAAACAGCTGATGGAAAGGCATCATCAGCGGGTTGCCCCCTTTAAAAAATTTTTTAAGCTTTGTAAAAGGGTCCTCTTCAGTGAAAAAGCCCAAAATTTTCCCAAATTATGGAACTGCTCACGTAACGTAATGTTAACTCTTTTTTTAGGTTCTTTTTTCTTTTTCCCCTGTTATCTCCCCCCCTTGTTTTGCATCGAACTCTGCCAACATTTCCTCGGGACCCTGTTTTTATCATCACCCTTCAAAAAAGTTCATTCACATCATCTTCTTCATATCTTAAACCATCAATTAAATTTTCCCCTTTTTCCCCGCTGAACCCCCTGGAAACCCAACCCCTTTTAAACAAGGGAAAACCCGTAAAAACCCCCAACTTTTAAAAAATACCCTTCCCACCGGGAATTTTAAGGATCCTTTTCCTTCCATGCACTTTTTTTTGCTGATTATTGCAATTTTTAAATTTCTTAAAAAAATTTCCTCAGCATTAAAATTTTATGTGGCTCATAGCCACCCTCAGAAAAAAAGTTCCCCGAAATTCAGCAGGGAAATTACTTGCTGCTGTATGATCAGCTGAAGCACTTTCACCCCGAAAACTTAATTAAAATTAATTAACTTATTTTCAACTTAAATTCTTGAACCACCCCTGGGAAACAACTCGTTTTCAGGCCTTCCTTCTTTTCCCCACTGCTTTTTAAAAAACTGGAAGGGCCCTTTTTTTAATTAAGAAAAAATTAAAATGGTGCACCTTTGTTTTCTGTTCGACCACCGGGAAAAAGTTTTTAGTTTTTTTTCTTTTTGGGACCTAAATTTATTCTTTTTATGGCTCACATTTTGGGTTTTAATTACAAAAGCTCGTATATTCGCCTCATTCTTCCCAATCTATGAACTGGTTTTATTGGCCCCCGGGGCCCTCCTATATCCACCAAAAATGAAAAACCCCCTTGGGTTATCAAAATTCCCCGATTTTCTTTGAAATTTTTTGGGCTTGAACGGGTTAAAAAATTTTTTGTCCTTGCTGGAACACTTGTATGCTTTTTCTGGTTTCCATGATTGGGGGTATATTTATCAAAATGCAATGAAAATAGGAAATGGGGTTAAAAAAATACAGCCCCAGCTTCCCGATTATTATCGTCCTGCACGTTGAACCAAACGGAAGCTGGGGGTGGGGTGGGGGGGAGGGGGGGGGGGAAGCAGTAGGACTCCCCCCCTGACTCAATGGTTTAACCCACCACGGGCACCCCGCCCCAAAAAAAATTTTTCCCCCAGCTGAACCGTTTAAAATCATCTTTTATCATGTTAGATTATAATGTTCGCAAATCTTCCCAAACGTTAATACCCGAATTTCAACATAATCTCGTGCTAAATGATTACTTTGCCCAAATTACCAATCTATGAAAAGGGGACCCAACAGAAATCAGTAATTGCAGGCCAATTTCAAACTTACCTTTTCTGTCCCAAAAAATTTGAAAATAATAAATAAAAACTATATGATTTCATAACCCAACACAGTATCCTTAACCCTTTTGGGGGTTTTGGTTGTCAAAAACGTCTTTCCATTTAAAGGTTTATACTAGTACGCCTAAATTCCCAAACGCCCTTTTCAAACCCGAAACAGGCTGTTGGCCTAGGGTGTGGATAAAAATGGGCTTGGGGGTCAGTGTGCCCCAAATATAAAAAAATTTCCCGCAACCAAACGGGGCATAATTTAGGAAAAAAAACCCGACCGTGTTTTTTAAAACAACACTTTCCCAAATTTTTTTCGTATGAATTTATTGTTGTATTTTGTTTTTTTGGTCCATTTTTTAGAATGGAAGATATTTCGAAATAAAGATGATTTTGATTGGTTTTTCAAAAAACAAGTTCCTTTAAATTGAGCTCAAAAAGGGAAAATGTTCGATTTTTAAGATGTTCAAAGTAAACAAATCACAACCCTCTAATACACATCAACTGGCGAGTCTAATATTCATGCAATTCTGATATTATTTATACCATTTTACAGTGATGCAAAATTTATTAAAAACAGTAAATCTTCTATTTTTTTTTAGAATAAAATTAAAATGGAAAGAAAAAAAAAGAGGGGGCCCGGAGACGTGACTAATGAACAGAGAAGATGTTTTTTACCAGGGAACTGCCTTGTTTATTATGGGCCCCATTTTGAAATTGGCATGTTGAAATTTAAAAACCATTTTTTAACCATAAAACCCCAAATAGTTGGGAAAATTTGGGAAATAGGCTGTTTCACTAACGATAGAAAAAAAGTAGTTCTAGCAAATAGCCATAATTTTTTGTAGACTGAAACATTGTAATGTGCCAAAATGGTAAATGGGTTTTTAAAAGGCCCCGCTAAAGGAAATACCCTGGGACCCCAAAAAGAAATTCCGTTAGTTTTCGATCAAATTTTTATAAATTTTTTTGGCTTATGATCGGAAAAGATTCTCTATCATTCCATA
>WNWK01020478.1:0-35766 GCA_009830355.1 Cherax destructor | reverse complement strand
ATGGAGGGGCGGATAGAGGAGAGAAAGTGGAAGGAGAGGAGTGGGATAGAGGAAGGACTCTGAGAAGGACAGGCAGGTGGGGCGGGATAGAGGAAGGATAGGGAAGTGGTGTAAGATAAAGAATGTTTTATTTTGTTCTGAGGGACGAGTTTATAGGGCAGCGCTATTCATCCTGTGTGTGAGCCTTACCATCAGTTGTGTAATTTACCTCTGTATTTGACTTAAGAAGCCTACTACCCAGACGATGTATTTGACTTAACAAGCCTACTACCCAGGCGATGTATTTGACTTAACAAGCCTACTACCCAGGCGATGTATTTGACTTAAGAAGCCTACTACCCAGACGATGTATTTGACTTAACAAGCCTACTACCCAGGCGATGTATTTGACTTAAGAAGCCTACTACCCAGACGATGTATTTGACTTAACAAGCCTACTACCCAGGCGATGTATTTGACTTAAGAAGCCTACTACCCAGGCGATGTATTTGACTTAAGAAGCCTACTACCCAGGCGATGTATTTGACTTAAGAAGCCTACTACCCAGGCGAAACATTTTGTCAATAAAGATACCTAAGTGTGGCATATGTGTCCTATTCCTCATACTGCCAATAAAGACACTACCATTAGAGTACAAATAGTTGACCTTCCTCTGTCAATGGTAACTGCAATCTTGGCTGTTTCTTGGCCGTTCCCTCTTCACTCACAAATATTTTTTTGAGCTAGGTTAGGTTAGATATACTGTATTTTTGACATCCATTCTATTGCTCGACATGTTTTTACACCTTGTTTTTCTGAACTTCTCTACTGCACATACTGTCAGCTGTTCACCTTCCACCAGCTGTTATCATTTCATCAGCTGTTCTTCTGTCAGCTGTTTTTTTCATCAGCTCTTCTTCCAACAGTTGTTCTTCTTCCAACAGTTTTTATTTTTTACACCAGTTGTTTTTTGAACTTTTCCCCTTTCTTTAATATACCTTTGATGGGTTTCGAGAGTTTTCATTCTCTCGCAGCCCGACCCTGGGTCAGGTTTGTCTGGTGCTTGCCTGGTCAACTTAGCTGTTGTTGCTGGTCCAAATATCCACCACAGCCTTGTCGACCTGGCACTTGAAGAGATATTTGCCCCAGCAGTATTTCTGTTATCCTTTGGTAAGATATTAAAAAGTCTGGGACGACGGATGTTCGTAAAATGTTCTCTTATTGTGCCCACGTAGCCCCTACATGTTTTATTGGGTTCATTTTACACTTCCTCCCATATCTCTCACTGGACCTTGCCCTCAGGTACTTTCCATGAATATATTATCATGTATCTCTCTCTCTCTCTTCTCTCCAGCTAGAACATATATAATATTTTTAGGAGTTCCCAGTAATTTGAATGTTTTATTGGCTTTTTGCGGGCTGTAAATGTTCTCCGTATTTGTTCCAGGTTTGATACCTGTTCTGCCCTATACAGTGCCATCAACACTAAACAAGAGAGCACAAGCGATTTCAGTAGTGTCACCACTGACACTATTTCCCTTGGGTTTCCTGGTTGTCGTGACATTTGTCTTATGGAGTTCTTTGAAAGGAAGATCAGATGATATAATTGCTCCTAGGTCTTTCAAATGTTCCTTTCGTTTTATATGGTGATGATCTCGGGTTTTGTATGCAGTGTCCCTTGTGAGTTTTCATTTTTTCCATATCTAAGCAGCTGGAACTTGTCACCATTGAACGTCATGTTATTCTCCATTGTCCACTGAAAGACTTGGCATATATCTTCTAGCTTTTCTTTCACCAGCTGTGCTTCTTTACCAGCTGTACTTCCATCATCTGCTCTCCCAACTGTTCTCCTTCCACTCAGCTGATGTCGTTCCCTCAGATTGTTGCTACACTCAAATTCCATCATGTTTTCCTCTTCATCAAACATCCAATCTCCATCTACATGTTGCTCATTTCCAGGTGTCCACTCACTTCCAGCTTCCCTTCCTCCTCCTCCTCTCCATTACACTAGCATCCCACCTTTTTTTTCCCTTTCCTTCCTCTCAGGAGCTTTCATCTACCCTTCACCTTATTTACTCGTTTCTCCACGTGACCTCTCTATGAATGTTCGCTTGTGTTTACTTGGGGCAAATGGGAGTTAAAATATACCGTTTATTGAGTATTTGTTATGCTCTCTCTCTCTCTCTCTCTCTCTCTCTCTCTCTCTCTCTCTCTCTCTCTCTCTCTCTCTCTCTCTCTCTCTCCCCTTTCTTATGCACTCTTTATTCTCATTGTCCTTTGTTTTTTTTTTTTTTTTTTCTTCAGTCTACTTCCCTTCATGTGTTAGTTTATTCTTTTCTTTTGTTCACTGCCTTTTTTGCATTCCACGTCTTTAGCTTTTTTTTGTCAACAAGTTTCTTTCTCTTTTTCTTTATCTTTCATCTTCCTGTCTCCCGTGGTAACCAGCGGTGTTTTCATAGGACCAGATTCAAGAAGACTTAGATTCCTCAACCCACGTCTTGGGATCCCCACCTACCCTTCCTTGCTCAAACATCACATACCCTCTTTCTACTCTTTTTCCCTCTTTTGGCATACATAGCTATAGTGCATCTTCTATCCCATGGTGCGTCTTTTAACTATTTCATAGTACTTCTGTTGCATAAGAACATAAGAACATAAGAAAGAAGGAACACTGCAGCAGGCCTACTGGCCCATGCGACGCAGGTCCAAATCTCCAACGGCTTAAGCCAATGCCCCGACCCAGCCAGGTCAGGTTACATTCACTTAAGGAAGGAGCACTGCATCTGACCTAGTAGCACAAGCTAGTCAGGACCAATTCACACCCAACCGCAGCACCCACTCATATAATTGTCCAGCCGACCACCTGGTCAGGTCACTTCCACTTAAGGAATTAGTACAGGTCAGGTTACATTCACTTAAGGAAGGAGCACTGCATCTGACCTAGTACAAGCTAGTCAGGTCCAAACTCACACCCATCCACACCCACCCATGTATTTATCTAACCTATTTTTAAAACTACACAACGTCTTAGCATCTATGACGGTACTCGGGAGTTTGTTCCACTCATCCACAACTCTATTACCAAACCAGTGCTTTCCTATATCCTTCCTGAATCTGAACTTTTCCAACTTGAAACCATTGCTGCGAGTCCTGTCTTGGTTGGATATTTTCAGCACGCTATTTACATCCCCTTTGTTTATTCCTGTTTTCCATTTGTACACCTCAATCATATCCCCCCTAATTCTACGCCTTTCTAGAGAGTGCAGATTCAGGGCCCTCAGTCTATCCTCATAGGGAAGATTTCTGATACAAGGGATCAACTTTGTCATCCTCCTTTGTACGTTTTCCAGTGCATTTATATCCATTCTGTAATACGGTGACCAGAACTGTGCAGCATAATCTAAATGAGGCCGAACCAAAGATATATAGAGTTGAAGAACAACCTGAGGACTTCTGTTATTTATACTTCTTGATATGAAGCCAAGGATTCTGTTAGCTTTATTGCGAACACTTATGCACTGTTGTCTAGGCTTCAGATTACTACTAACCAGAACTCCTAAATCCTTCTCGCAATTACAAGTAATAAGATCTATATTATTCAGCTTATATGTGGCATGGTTATTGTCCTGCCCAACATTTAGAACTTTGCATTTGTTTACATTAAACTGCATCTGCCACTTCTCCGACCACTGCATCAGTCTATTCAAATCATCCTGAGTGCTCTAATGTCCTCATTTGAATGAATTGGACGGCCTATTTTGGTGTCATCAGCAAATTTACTTATGCTACTATTTATTCCCTCATCTATGTCGTTTATGTAAATTGTAAACAACAGGGGCCCAAAACTGACCCCTGTGGAACACCGCTTGAGACGCGCCCCCATTCTGATTTCTCTCCATTTATGCAAACTCTCTGCCGCCTATTAGTCAACCATGCCTCTACCCAGGAAAAATTTCTCCTCCTATTCCGTGTGCCTTAAGTTTCCTCAGTAGCCTCTGATGTGGAACTTTATCGAAAGCCTTACTGAAGTCCATATACACAATATCATATTCATTACCATGATCTACCTCCTCAAACACCTTAGTGAAAAAGTTAGTAAATTCGTAAGACATGAACGCCCCTTTGTAAAACCGTGTTGAGATTCATTAATCAATTTATGCTTTTCAAGATGGCTACGAATTGCCTCGGCAATTATTGATTCCATAAATTTACCAACTATGGAGGTAAGGCTTATTGGTCTATAGTTCGAAGCTAAGGACCTGTCACCTGCCTTGTAAATAGGTATTACATTTGCCCTTTTCCACTTGTCTGGCACTATGCCAGTTTGTAGTGATTTATTGAAAAGATTTGCCAAAGGTTTGCTAAGTTCCTCTTTACATTCCTTTAAAACTCTTGCAAACAGTTCATCAGGGCCTGGGGATTTGTTAGGTTTTAATTTCTCTATTTGTCTGAGGACCATGTCACTAGTTACCCCAATCGAGCATAGTCTGTTATCTTCCAGTTCTACATAATTTATTATTTCTGGAATTCTGCTAGTATCTTCCTGAGTAAAAACTGAGAGGAAGTAAGTATTTAAAATTTCACACATATCCTTATCACTGTCCGTGATCTGTCCTGAGTTACTCTTAAGTGGGCCTATCTTGTCCCTAATCTTACTTCTGTATACCTGAAAGAACCCTTTTGGGTTAGTCTTCGAATCCCTTGCGACCTTAGCCTCATAATCCCTTTTTGCTTTTCTTATTCCTTTTTTTATTTCTCTCTTTAATTGATAATATTGATTTCTTATCTGTCCATCCCCTCTTTTGATACGCCTATATATATGCCTCTCTTTTGACCAATGAGATGTTTTAATCTATTGTTCATCCATTTAGGATCATTTTGTTAGATCTAATTTCCTACTTGGAACAAAAGTTGTCTGGGCAGCTAGAACTATGCTCTGAAAAACGTCATATTGGCAACAAAACCATCTACCTGACCCATAGTCAGGTCATCCCAATTTAGCCCACCTAGGTAATTTCTCAGCCCCATGAAGTCGGCTACACGAAAGTCTGGAACTGAGACTTGATTGCAGTTACCTGGGTAATTCCATGATATATTAAAACTAAGTGATTTGTGATCGCTTTCCCCAAGCTCTTCATTAACCTCAAGATTATTAATTAGTGATTCTTTGTTAGCAAGAACCAAATCAAGCAAGTTGCTACCTCTAGTTGGTTCTGTCACAAACTGTTTTAAAAAACAATCCTGAACCGTATCAAGAAAGTCACTAGACTCAAGATTACCTGTCACATTGTTCCAATCAATGTGTCTAAAGTGTGTCTACTAATTATTCCATAGTACGTCTTCTACCAGGGAGTCACCAAGTAGGTCGTGAGATAGTGCTGCTGGATCTTCATTACGTACAGCTAAAAACTAAGACTTTGTCAGACATTCTAAATAACTAGCACGTAGAAGAGGAGCCTTATGATGACGTTTTGGCTCCTGGATCATTGTCATTGTGACTCGACAGTGGTTCAGGACTGACCAAAACATCGTCATACGATTACTCTCTCAAGTGTGAGTTATTTGCGAATGGCCACAATATTGTGAATAACAAAAAAAAAAAAAGGTAAAATACCGTGACTGGAACAATACACAAATAACCTGGTCCAAGTCGGACCGAAACGTCGTCGTAAGCTCCTCTCTAATATGCACAATATTGTGACTTTACAGTCATTGTCAGCGGGCTGCCAGCAGTAGCAGCCTGGTTGACTAGGTAAGCATCAGACAACCCTATCCTAAGGCCAGGCTGCAGGGGCATGAAAACCCATCAAAGGTATATCTTGAAAATTCTCATGAGAGCTCAATATTGGGCTCCATCGACTTGTTGTATTTCCCAACACAGTGTTAGTCCGTCTAAACGCCAGGAATGTCAGAAACAGTATTTTAGAGAACATAAGAAAAATTGAATTGCTAGAAAATAAGATCATCATTGAAGTTTACATATTTACTAATCATGGAACGGGTTGGACTCGAACCCATGGCAGGTGAGTTCTAGAACTCACAGGCCAGTGTGAGTTCTATAAATGAAAATTTTATTATTTGACTGTCTAGTATGAGCCGGTAGGCTGTTTGTATTAAGAGCTGGTAGGCTGTGTCTGAGCTGGTAGGCTGTGTCTAGTATGAGCCGGTACATGGGTTTGATATACCTATGATGAATTTTGAGAGTATTCCTATTGCCGCAGCCCGGCCCTGTGCTAGGCTCGTCTTGTGCTTGCCTGGTCAAGTAGGCTGTTGCTGCTGGCTGCTCATTGGCCCATATATCCATCACAGCCTGGTTGATCTAGCACTTGGTAGATACTTGTCCAGTTTTTCCTTCTACACTTGTCCCAGCAGTGTCTTTGATATCTTTTGGTGAGGTGTTGAATAGTCTGGGGCCATGGATGCTGCTAGTAGACCGTGTCTGGCATGAGCTAGTAGGCCTACAGCAGTAATCCTCTACCCTTGTGTATGGGTGTGGAATATTTGGAGAATTAATTTTATATACACGTTATTGCTCTATTTTTAAGATTAATTTCTTTCCTGTTCTCTTTCTTGTCACTCCGCTAGTCTCCTTTGTTTTCCTGATTATCTCGCTCTTCCCCCTCATTTGTCTTTATTATCCTCTCATCCTTGTCTTCTTCCTCTTCTCCTTTATCTCCATTAGTTTTTTCCTCCGTTACCTGGCCATTCATCCGGCTGTCGGTGGTCTCATTAGCGCATAAATGATGACATGTTTCTTTGGTGAATCCTTGATTGTTATTGAAATGACCGAATGTGCATTCTTGCCTCTTAATTTATATCAGCTTCCTCGCCATTAATGCTAATATACGACACTGTGTTATTGCAGGTGAGCTTGGCCAGGCGTTGTGATGCCGGGGGTGGTGATGCTGGTGATGCTGGTGATGGTGGTGAGTTGTTCCCTCCACTCAAGGAGTCCCAGGTTCGATCCTACTCCTCCAGGCGGTAAGTAGTTGCGGAAGGGATGGGATGGAAGGGAAGGGGAGGGGGCAGTGAGGCAAGAGGTATTTTGGGGAAGGGGGGGAAGAGTTACGGTTTAAGGGGATGATGTTTTCGCCTGTTTTTGTTCATGTGTCTTAAGCTTAATGTCTGACGTCTAAACGATGTCATTTTGGAGAGTGTTTCTACTTCTTGTGTCCGCTGGGTGCTGTGTTTTTAGTAATTCACCTCTACCACCTGCACCACCTCTACCACCTGCACCACCTCTACCACCTGCATCACCTCTACCACCTGCATCACCTCTTCCACCTTCACCACCTCTACCACCGGCATCACCTCTACCACCTTCACCACCTCTACCACCTGCATCACCTCTTCCACCTTCACCACCTCTACCACCGGCATCACCTCTACCACCTTCACCACCTCTACCACCTGCATCACCTCTTCCACCTTCACCACCTCTACCACCTGCATCACCTCTTCCACCTTCACCACCTCTACCACCGGCATCACCTTCACCACTACTGTCACTAACTTTTCCTCTAGTGCCTCGTCCTCCACTTCTTACTTCTCCAGTCACTCCATCACATCATTTTTTTTTCTCCCATTCACAAATCTTGTAAATTCGTTACTCGTGCTTGTAAGTATTATGTGAGGGAGCCCTCTCCGTGCCCCTAGCGTGTAGTGTGAGGAAGGTGTGACTAATAAGTGTAGAGATGGTACCAGGGAGACGCCTGGCATAACACCATTTCTTAATGGTGTGGTAATGACCTAGTTTAGTGGTTTGTGGTGGTAGCAGAGCTTGGGGCGCTGAGCGCCGGGTAGTGGCAGTAACAGCTTCTTGGTTGTAAGAGTCTATGTTGTGGGTGAAGAGGTGATGGTTGAGAGTTTTATGGCAGTTTGTGGACGAGAGGGTGTTTACTTTAGGTTCTGGCTGACACAACAGTTGTTGGTTGATTGTTAGTTCTTGGACCAAACAGGTTGTAATGCATATGTAGGCCAGAAGGCCGCCAGCAGCGACAGCCTGGTTGACCAGAGAAGCACCAGACGAGCCTGGCCCAAGGTTCGTCTGGTGCTTGCTGGGCGTGTAAGGGTGTTTACCTCATGTTCTGGCCGACAAAGCAGTTGTTGGTTCGTGGTTTGTTGGCGTTTGAGGGTGTTTACCCCGATTCTGTTTGAGAAAACAGTTGTTGGTTTATTAAAATGTGGTACTATTTTTCTTTTTTTTCCTGCAGTCTGAACATAAGTCCAGGACTTTGCAAACTAGATGCATTCCTAATTACTAAAACTCGTGAGAATGTTACACTGTGTTGACAAACCAAATCGCTTTACCTAAAGTGTCTCTCTTGAGTTGATTTAGGTTTTTGGCTCAGTCCAAGGAATTATTGTACAAATTAATACTGTTGATGAACCTCATTAAACACTTACCTTTGAAAATTTTAGTGTATAACGCAACTTCGTTAAAATGAAGAAATTAAATTATGATTCACCTATATAAATAGACTGTCAAGAAAAGGGTTCTAAGAAGCAAGATCGCCACTCATCTAAATACCCATCAATTACACAACCCAAGGCAGCATGGGTTTAGAGCAGGTCGCTCCTGTCTGTCCCAACTACTGGACCACTACGACAAGGTCCTGGATGCTCTAGAAGACAAACAGAATGCAGATGTTATATACACAGACTTTGCAAAAGCCTTTGACAAGTGTGACCATGGTGTAATAGCACACAAAATGCGTGATAAAGGAATAACAGGAAAAGTTGGTAGATGGATCTTTAATTTTCTAACAAGTAGAACACAAAGAGTAGTAGTCAACAGAGTAAAGTCTGAGGCGACTACGGTGAAAAGCTCTGTTCCACAAGGCACAGTACTCGCTCCCATCCTGTTCCTCATCCTCATATCGGACATAGACAGGGATATAAGCCACAGTGCCGTGTCTTCCTTTGCAGATGACACCCGAATCTGCATGACAGTGTCCACCATTGAAGACACTGCAAGACTCCAAGCAGACATCAACTAAATCTTTAAATGGGCTGCAGAAAACAATATGAAGTTCAATGATGAGAAATTTCAATTACTCCGATATGGAAAACGTGAGGAAATTAAAATCTCATCGGAGTATAAAACAAATACCAACCACACAATAGAGCGAAAAACTAATGTCAAAGACCTGGGAGCGATCATGTCAGAGGATCTCACCTTCAAGGACCATAACACTGTAGCAATCGCATCTGCTAGAAAAATGACAGGATGGATAATGAGAACCTTCAAAACCAGGGATGCCAAGCCCATGTTGACACTTTTCAGGTAGCTTCTTCTATCTAGGCTGGAATATTGCTGCACACTAACTGCACCTTTCAAGGCAGGTGAAATTGCTGACCTAGAAAATGTGCAGAGAACATTCACGGCACGCATATATATATATATATATATATATATATATATATATATATATATATATATATATATATATATATATACATGTAGTGACGAATAGGTAAAGCTTGTGTTTCTGTCATGTCAGTAATATGTATACACTTGTGTAGTGTATTAGAATCATCCTAACTTTATATAGCTGGTCCCTTTGCGTGACAGAGACAGGCGTCGGACTCACTCCAGCCTTAGACCTATACGAGTACAGAAGTGGCACTGGTATCTCTCCTCACAGACTCCGTTAATTTACCAGTAACCAACCAACAGAGTGTATCCATTGACTACCTTTTATCTCTCGAACCCCTCCCGATATTTCTGGCTTAAATAGCAATGCTATTCTTGCCGAATAAAGCAAGCAAAAATTTGTATATGCAATAATTTCGCAAAAATCATTCTGAACCTAACGAAAAGAATATATTTCATTGTGTTTGTTTATTACTAAATTATTGTAAACGTATCTAAAATATATTTAGCTGGATTATGCTAAATTAAATTACGCTTATTATAATAAGGTTATGTAAGTTTTCTAAGGTTCTTTTGGTACAAAACTATTAATTTTTACATTAACATAAATTAAAAAATATATCTTTAAACGTATAAGAGAAAAAATTAGAAAGGACTTAATTTTAAATGAGTTCTTGCTAACTGACCAGTTTTACCATTATAGTATATATATATATATATATATATATATATATATATATATATATATATATATGTGTGTGTGTGTGTGTGTGTGTGTGTGTGTGTATATATATATATATATATATATTATGTCGACAAGAAACAAATATGCATTAATTTGCCATTAATTTAAACGCTGTGAATGGTAATTAAATTCCAATTGCTTTCGTGATCTCTCAATCACATTCTCAACGAGCACTAATAGGAAATTAAACACTATATATTTTACATATAGGAGAGATGCACCTCACGTAATACCTGACATAAAGCAGTGGGCAGTACCTCACGTAATACCTGACATAAAGCAGTGGGCAGTACCTCACGTATGACTTGACATAAAGCAGTGGGCAGCACCTCACGTATGATCTTACATAAAGCAGTGGGTAGTACCTCACGTATGACTTGACATAAAGCAGTGGGTAGTACCTCACGTATGACCTGACATAAAGCAGTGGGTAGTATCTCACGTATGACCTGACATAAAGCAGTGGGTAGTACCTCACGTATGACCTGACATAAAGCAGTGGGCAGCATCTCACGTATGATCTTACATAAAGCAGTGGGTAGTACCTCACGTATGACTTGACATAAAGCAGTGGGTAGTACCTCACGTATGACCTGACATAAAGCAGTGGGTAGTACCTCACGCATGACCTGACATAAAGCAGTGGGTATTACCTCACGTATGACCTGACTTAAAGCAGTGGGTAGTACCTCACGTATGACCTGAGAAAGCAGTGGGTAGTACTTCACGTATGACCTGACATAAAGCAGTGGGTAGTACCTCACGTATGACCTGACTTAAAGCAGTGGGTAGTACTTCACGTATAACCTGACATAAAGCAGAGTAGTACCTCGCGCCTGACCTGACGTAAATACTGACTTACCTGGAGTTTACCTGGAGAGAGTTCCAGGGGTCAACGCCCCTGCGGCCCGGTCTGTGCCCAGGCCTCATGTTGGATCAGGGCCTGATTAACCAGGCTGTTACTGCTGACCGCACGCAGTCCAACGTACGAACCACAGCCTGGCTGGTCAGGTACTGACTTTAGGTGCCTGTTCAGTGCCTGCTTGAAGACAGATAGGCAGTTGAACAGTCTTGGGCCCCTGACACTTATTGTGTTGTCTCTCAACGTGCTAGTGGCACCCCTGCTTTTCATTGGGGGGATGTTACATCGTCTGCCGAGTCTTTTGCTTTCGTAGGGAGTGACTCTCGTGTGCAAGTTTGGTACTAGTCCCTCTAGAATTTTCCAAGTGTATATAATAATGTATCTCTCCCGCCTGCGTTCTAGGGAGTACAGGTTTAGGAACTTGAAGCGTCCCCAGTAATTGAGGTGGTATATATATATATATATATATATATATATTGGTGGACAATAGAGCACTGTATTAACATCCGTCCAGACTATTCAACATCTTACAGAAATATCCGAAACACGGCTGGAACCAGTGTAGAAGCCTTCAAGAGAAACTGACAAATATCTTCACCAGGTGCCAGATCAACCAGGCTGTGATGGATATGTGGGGCAGCGGCCTCCAGCAGCAACAGCCTGGTTGACCAGGCAAGCACCAGACGAGCCTGGCCCATGGCCGGGCTCAGAGATAGGAATACTCTCGAAACTCTTCAAAGGTATATCAAAGGTATATATATATATATATATATGCATACATACATACACACATATGCACGCAAACACTCACATATCTAGCAATTGAATAATAAAATAGTTTGTCTGGTGGGACGCAGCACTGGAGCAGTTCACAATTTGCATGGGTAGGCGCTGCTCTGTAAGATGTTATTGAGACCGTATTTTCAACGGCTGGGGAGGGGTGGCGGCAGCTTCAGTTCCTCACGTCGTTGCTCGAAATACCATGTTACGGGCCTTGTGCTAGGAGGAAAAACACCCATCATTAACTTAAAAAATTTCTCCCGGTTCGATGTTTTGATTTCACACGGCCCGATATTTTGGTCTCATAAAGTCCGATGCTTTGGACTTGTACGTTCAGATGTCTCGGTCTTTCAGGCTTCCGATTTTTATCGGTAATTCGCTGTCCGCTGTTTAGGTCTCATGCGGTCTGATGTTTCGGTCACTCATGGTCTGATGTTTCGGTCACTCATGGTCTGATGTTTCGGTCACTCATGGTCTGATTTTTCGGTCACTCATGGTTTGATATTTCATTACCTAGATACATGATGGTGGTCTCTGCCTCGTTGGTTTCAGGCTTACTGGAGGTCTTTCAGGGATGAGCGCCCTTAGTCATTGATGGCCTTGATCAATCAGGCTGTTGTTGGCAGCATGTTCGTAAGGGTCGTGAAGCTTGCCGTTGTTGGTACTTTTCGTTGTGCATTGTTTTCGCTGTCGATTTTCTTGATAAATCTCCTCGTTGCTGTATTGCCCCGACGTGTTTAGCACTTCCCCGTGACTATACAGTAGTGGACGATTGTGTTTTGTGGCGATGTGTGGATGTCAGTAGTGTTTGGCAGTGTGTAAGTGTGTATGAAGTGTGAGTGTATACCTGCCAGTTGTAATTACCCAGGTGTGCTTGTAGGAGTCGAGTCGTACCTCCTGGCCTCTTAACAGTTATCGACAGTCTTGTGTTCACTGCAATATTTTTCCCCGACCCTCTGCTGTTCTTTGTTAATATTTCCTGTAATTTCGGTGTTTTGTTTTTTGTCTTTCTTAGCTCTTCGCTGTCTATCGTTTTTTTCTCTCTTTGTGTTTAGTCTCGTCGCTGAGTTCTATTTTTACGCGTGTCTGCATGATAGCTGTCCTGGAAATGTCAAAGTTGAGCACTGCGTGTAGAGGTCAGGTCATGTTAGGGGCTGGTGAGGGTCAGGTGGGGGAGTAGTGAGGGTCAGGTGACTGGTGAAGGGGTGGTCGGGGGACATTGGGGGGGGGCACTGCAGCAAGAGTTGTGTTTCTTGCTGAAGGTTGTCCTCGAGAATTCGCGCAGGCTTAAGCGCAACACGTACTTTTTTTGCACAAGCTTCACCCGGAAAGAGTGTTCAGCAGCACCAGTTCTAACATCATTTCTGGTCCCTCAAAATTCAAAAGATAAGTTTTTTTGTTTTATAGTTTCAATTTTTTTTTTATTTTTGTTGCATCGCTGATGTTGTTTTCCACCACACAACATTTGTGGTAAATGATATGTAGTGGATGATGTGCGCTGGATGTTGGTGTTTTAGCTAAGTGAATGATTTTATTTTGTGTTGCTGTATGGATGTCAGTACTGTTTGTGTGTGTGTGTGTGTGTGTGTGTGTGTGTGTGTGTGTCTGTGTATGATGTTTGGCTGTGTGCATGAAATTGTGTTACTGTATACATATTAGTTGTACTTACCTGATATGTGATTGCAGGAGTCGAGTCATAGCTCCTGGCTCACTCCTCTTAGCTTCTATCGACAGACTTTACCGATTCCTGGCCTACAACAGCAACAACCTGGTTGACCAGGCAATGAACAGACCAGCCTGGCCTCAGGCCGGGCTGCGAGGGGAGAAAAACTCTCGAAACCCATAAAAGGTGTAAAGAGACTAGCTAACAGCATATCCTGGCCTGGAGTCGAACTGGAGTTCTTCCGTTTGTGCGTCGACTGTTGTAACTAGTGTGTCTGTGGGGAGAGGGTAGAGGTGGGTGGGGATTGACGGGGTTGGGGTAGGGAGAGGTGGCTAGTGTTGTGTGCGTGTGAGTTGTATCTATAATAAGACTGGCTGCAAGGTTAAGGCCATGGGATCAACCCTTTGTGAGTATAAGCTACCTACTCCACCACCCTCCTCCAGCCTTCCTCGACTCTCCATAACCCCTTCTCCAGCCTCTAACTCTATATGACTTCTCCAACATCAAACATTTCTCCAACACTACGCTAGTCACCACTGTTAAACCATTCACTGTTCTCCCCACCTCCATGGTCCGGATGTCTCAAGGTCGTCACCAATACTGGGACCCCAAACCCCCACATCTCCCTTACCACTACTCTCCCTCTCTGAATCCTCTTTCTCCTACTTTCTCCTCCCCCCCCTCTCTCTCGCTCATTCCAACATATTCTCCGGTATCACCCTCTTGCTGTTAAATTCTCCACTGTATTCCCTGCCTGTCGTCTTCTTATTGCCTCTACCCTTCCTAAATGTGTCTGGCCAGAGCCTGCTGCTTGTCGTCTGCCGCCCCCCTACCTGCCAGATGGTCACCGCTCCAGCAGGCAAATGATTCCTTAATACTTCTGCTGCTCCTGCCGTTCTTGCTGTTCCTGCCGTTCTTGCTGCTGCTGATGATGATGGTGATGATTCAGCTAGTGCTACTGTTATTGCTAATCTATGTCTCCTTTTACCTGCTGGCTAATGTTTGTCATGTTTCTACTAGCAGGGTTGTATCTTCTCTTGTTGGTTGCGGCTTGGTTGATAGCGTCCTTAGCAGCTCACACAATGAGGAGGTCTGGGATCGATCCCCAGAACGGATGAAACGTTGGGCATGTTTCCTTACACCTGCTGCCCTTGTTCGCCTAGCAGTAAATTGGTACCTGGGTGTTAGCCGGCTGTTGTGGGTTGCATCCTGCAGGACAAGATTAACCTAAGTTGCCCAAAATACTCTGCATAACCAGGGGATTTCTGTATAGCATGCCATTGATGGTAGCGAGTTCTTTGTTGTCTCATGTACCTATATAAATAAAGATTCTTCTTCTTCTTCTTCTTCTTCTTCTTCTTCTTCTTCTTCTTCTTCTTCTTCTTCTTCTTCTTCTTCTTCTTCTTATTATTATTATTATTATTATTATTATTATTATTATTATTATTATTTTGAATTAGACATAAGAGTTAACTGGGCATCTACGCTGCCATCTTAATGGCACTAAAGTTAACTTATAACACTTAGCTTGACTCTATGATTATTACTGATTCTATATCATCACTGAATGCTCTTCACTCACATAATGACTTTGACATGATGCTCATTGGAGAAGCCAGCAATCTTCATGGATTCCATTACACGTTGAATTACTCCTTCATGATAAAGTTGATAGGTTAGGCAAAGAGAATACCGTGAAGGAAAATTTAGAATAAAACTTTGGTATGTTTGTGTCTAGCAATAGACACAAACTGAATGTCATAAGAATGTAGTTAGAAACTTGTGATCTGTCACTCACTATGATAACATAAACGTGGATAAGTATGTCTACGGAGTAACTTGTAATGTGAACAGACTGACTGATGTTGTAGCCAGGCTTAGGCTTGGTTACACATACTTCTGGCAACTTGGCAGATAAACAGGTAATGATCTAGCTAGATGCAAACTATGTGGTCAGCCTTATGGTCACTGTCTTGAACACTGTGTACTTCCTTGTCTACTTATTGAGGAATATAGAGACAAACAATATAATAACCAGTGTAGTATTCCACGGTGTCTTATTAATGACAGTAAAATACCAGAAATATTAAACAAATATCCTAAATGTTCTTGGAGCATATAAAGACACAATCGTAGACTTAAATCCAAATGTGCTCCTGTTATCCCTTTTGGGGTCTAGTTGCTAGGCTCTTGTCATATCCTACACAGGATAGATATAGTATACACGATGATTAGTTTATCATTTATTTGCATGAATAGTGTCTATTATGTATTCGTATTTCTAGCAAGATAATTGAAATGACAGGTAATTAAAGGTGACTCGTAACTAAAATTACTCATGACTGTAATTATTCGTAATTAAAATGATTAATTACAACGATTCGTAATTAAAATTATTCCAAATTAAAATGACTGTTGATTCAATAGTTCAATAGTACATTATTCTCTTAGTGACGTACATGGTGTGTATGTGTTTGTGTGCGTGCAAATACTTTTACAGTCCAGGTTGATCTGAGTGCATGTCTGTGTGCACCCAGACGTACGCCATCACTTGCGTGCACCTAACTATTAGCATTCTAGAAATTTGTTGCTAAACTCTGACCAGAGAAATTGCTGTGCAAAGGCATTATGCTTTAATTAAGACTTGCAAAGTTGCAGTAATTAAATCGTAATTAGCAGTTTGTAGATACAGTGAAGGTATCTGTTAGACTTGCACAGTGATCAGCTGGTGCACACACAAACCCGAGTTCAGTATTGCCACGCTCACGCATGACGCCACGAAAGACTGAGTCTCATTACTGGTGGACAAGCAGAGGAGTAAGACTCGGCTGCAGCAGATAAGTATCTTTATTTCTGAAACGTTTCGTCTACACAGTAGGTTTCTTCAGTCGAATACATTGTTGAAGATTATGGAGCTGTTAAACGTTTCGTACTCTGACAGGATATTTGCTACTTTCCTCTCTCTCTATCTCTCTCATGAATTTTTAAGATAGCAAGTAAATCTTAGAAACTCCCACTTACATTCACTATGCACATATCTACTTTCTTACGTGTTTCATAATAGTTATTCCTGTTATATTTCCTCTGTTAAGATCTGTTAAGAGATAATCACGTAATAGAAAACACTAATTTTATTATGTGTGTACTTGACCCTAATGTCTCATTTCTTTGCTGTGACTTATGTGACGTACAGTGACACAAACGAGGGTCATGTGAAGTACAGTGACACAAACGAGGGTCATGTGAAGTACAGTGACACAAACAAGGGTCATGTGAAGTACAGTGACACAAATAAGGGTCATGTGAAGTACATTGACACGAACGAGGGTCATGTGAAGTACAGTGACACAAACAAGGGTCATGTGAAGTACAGTGACACAAACAAGGGTCATGTGAAGTACAGTGACACAAACAAGGGTCATGTGAAGTACAGTGACACAAACAAGGGTCATGTGAAGTACAGTGACACAAACGAGGGTCATGTGAAGTACAGTGACACAAACGAAGGTCATGTGAAGTACAGTGGTACAGACAACCTTCATGTTAAGTACAGAGGCACAGAAGATCTGTCTGTACCTCACACTTGGTCTTTGTGGCCGCACCTGAACATATACTAACCTGCGTTCATATCCACTCGAAAGCTGGTAAACTATGCACACCTGTGTTGCTGACTCAAACCACCCAGCTCCCCTGCTGGCTCACAAACCACCCAGCTCCCCTGCTGGCTCAAACCACCCAGCTCCCCTGCTGACTCACAAACCACCCAGCTCCCCTGCTGACCAAACTACCAAGGTACCTGCTGACTCACAAACCACCCAGCTCCCCTGCTGGCTCACAAACCACCCAGCTCCCCTGCTGGCTCACAAACCACCCAGCTCCCCTGCTGACTCACAAACCACCCAGCTCCCCTGCTGACTCAAACTACCAAGGTACCTGCTGACTCACAAACCACCCAGCTCCCCTGCTGGCTCACAAACCACCCAGCTCCCCTGCTGGCTCACAAACCACCCAGCTCCCCTGCTGGCTCACAAACCACCCAGCTCCCCTGCTGACTCACAAACCACCCAGCTCCCCTGCTGACTCAAACTACCAAGGTACCTGCTGACTCACAAACCACCCAGCTCCCCTGCTGGCTCACAAACCACCCAGCTCCCCTGCTGACTCACAAACCACCCAGCTCCCCTGCTGACTCAAACTACCAAGGTACCTGCTGACTCACAAACCACCAGCTCCCTGCTGGCTCACAAACCACCAAGCTCCCTGCTGCTCACAAACCACCAGCTCCCCTGCTGACTCAAACTACCAAGGTACCTGCTGACTCACAAACCACCCAAATCCCCTGCTGACTCAAACCACCCAGCTCTCCTGTTGACTCACAAACAACCCAACTCCTCTGCTGACTCAAACTACCGAAGTACATGCTGACTCAAAAATCACCCAGCTTCCCTGCTGACTCAAACTACCAAAGTACCTGCTGACTCACAAACCACCCAGCTCCCCTGCTGACTCACAAACCACCCAGCTCCCCTGCTGACTCACAAACCACCCAGCTCCCCTGCTGACTCACAAACCACCCAGCTCCCCTGCTGACTCACAAACCACCAAGCTCCTCTGCTTACTCACAAACCACCAAGCTCCCTGGCTGACTCACAAACAACCCAGCTCCCCTGCTGACTGACTCACAAAACACCCAGCTTCCCTGCTGACTCACAAACCACCCAGCTCCTCTGCTGACTCAAACTACCAAGGTATCTGCTGACTCACAAACCACAAAGCTCACCTGCTGACTCACAAGCCACCCAGCTCCCCTGCTGACTCAAACTACCAAGGTACCTGCTGACTCAAACTACCAAGGTACCTGCTAACTCAAACCACTCAGCTTTCTGCTGACTTAAACCACCCTGCTTCCTGCTGACTCACAAACCACCCAGCATATACTAACCTGCGTTCATATCCACCCGAAACCTGGTAAACTGTGCAAACGTGTGTTGGTGACTCAAACCACCCAGCTCCCCTGCTGACTCAAACTACCAAGGTACCTGCTGACTCACAAACCACCCAGCTCCCTTGTTGATTCACAAACCACCCAGCTCCCCTGCTGACTCACAAACCACCCAGCTACCCTGCTGACTCACAAACCACCCAGCTCCTCTGCTGACTCACAAACAATCCAGCTCCCTTGCTGACTCACAAACCACCTAGCTCCCTTGCTGACTCACAAACCACCCAGCTCCCCTGCTGACTCACAAACCACCCAGTTCCCTTGCTGACTCACAAACCACCCAGCTCCCCTGCTGACTCACAAACCACCCAGCTCCCCTGCTGACTAAAAAACTACCCAGCTACCCTGCTGACTCACAAACCATACAGCTCCCCTGCTGACTCAAACCACCCAGCTCCCCTGCTGACTCAAACTACCAAAGTACCTGCTGACTCACAAACCATACAGCTCCCCTGCTGACTTACAAACTACCCAGCTACCCTGCTGACTCACAAACCATACAGCTCCCCTGCTGACTCAAACCACCCAGCTCCCCTGCTGACTCACAAACCATACAGCTCCCCTGCTGACTTACAAACCACCCAGCCCCCCTGCTAACTCACAAACCACCCAGCTCCCCTGCTGACTCACAAACCATACAGCTCCCCTGCTGACTCACAAACCATACAGCTCCCCTGCTGACTTACAAACCACCCAGTTCCCCTGCTGACTCACAAACCACCCAGCTTCCCTGCTGACTCACAAACCACCCATCTCCCCTGCTGACTCACAAACCACCCAGCTCCCTTGCTGACTTTCAAACCACTCAACTCCCCTGCTGACTCACAAACCACCAAGCTCCCCTGCTGACTCACAAACCACCAAGCTCCCCTGCTGACTCACAAACCACCCAGCTCTCCTGCTGACTCACAAACCACCCAGCTCCCCTGCTGACTCACAAACAACCCAGCTCCCCTGCTGACTCACAAACAACCCAGCTCCCCTGCTGACACCCAAACAACCCAGCTCCCCTGCTGACTCACAAACCACCCAGCTCCCCTGCTGACTCACAAACAACTCAGCTCCCCTGCTGACTCAAACCACCCAGCTCCCCTGCTGACTCACAAACAACCCAGCTCCCCTGCTGACTCACAAACCACCCAGCTACCCTGCTGACTCACAAACCACCCAGCTATCCTCCTCCTCCTCCTCACCTGAACACACATCTCCAGGTTTATCCCTGTCATCACCTACAAGGATTGAAGCTCTCTGAAAAATATAACGACTTTCAAAACTATTTACTCTGTTGTAAAATCTATACGACGACAGGTGTAAGCTTCCGTGTATATGAGGCATGAGGATTTTTCTTGTTTTCTTTTTTTATGCCAGAGATCGAAACGCCGGTCCGTGGAAGAGTCGCGACTCTTCACCAGCGGCTGAGACAGATTGTGAAACCAGTGTTAGTCTCTTGTCAGAGTGGTGGGAATGACTTGCGTTGTGGTGAGTGCGTTTTGGTGTGTAGTTGGTAGTGGTGATGCTTGGTGATAATAGAAAAGATGGCTGCACCAAGAGAAGGAATAATAGCAGCAAGATGAGACGCATTGAACAAGAGCAACATAGGTGGGTGATGGGGAAGGGAGGTAGCAAGAGTGGTAAGTGATGGGGAAGGGAGGTAGCAAGAGTGGTAAGTGATGGGGAAGGGAGGTAGCAAGAGTGGTGGGTGATGGGGAAGGGAGGTAGCAAGAGTGGTGGTGATGGGGAAGGAGGTAGCAAGAGTGGTAAGTGATGGGGAAGGGAGGTAGCAAGAGTGGTGGTGATGGGAAGGAGGTAGCAAGAGTGGTGGTGATGGGAAGGAGGTAGCAAGAGTGGTGGGTGATGGGGAAGGGAGGTAGCAAGAGTGGTGGTGATGGGGAAGGAGGTAGCAAGAGTGGTGGTGATGGGGAAGGGAGGTAGCAAAGGTGGGTGATGGGGAAGGAGGTAGCAAGAGTGGTGATGGAGGAAGGAGGCAAGAGTGGTGGTGATGGGAAGGAGGTAGCAAAGTGGGATGATGGAAGATGCAGAGGTGGATGGAGGAAGGAGGTAGCAAGAGTGGTGGTGATGGAGAAGGAGGTAGCAGAGTAGATGAGGAGTGCAAAGTGGTGTGATGGGGAAGGAGGTAGCAAGAGTGGTGGTGATGGGGAAGGAGGTAGCAAGAGTGGTGGAGTGATGGGAAGGAGAGTAGCAAGAGTGGTGGGTGATGGGGAAGGGAGGTAGCAAGAGTGGTGGGTGATGGGGAAGGGAGGTAGCAAGAGTGGTGGGTGATGGGGAAGGGAGGTAGCAAGAGTGGTGGGTGATGGGGAAGGGAGGTAGCAAGAGAGGTGGGTGATGGGAAGGGAGGTAGCAAGAGTGGTGGATGATGGAGAAGGAGGTAGCAAGAGTGGTGGGTGATGGGGAAGGAGGTAGCAAGAGTGGTGGATGATGGAGAAGGGAGGTAGCAAGAGTGGTGGATGATGGAGAGAGGAGGTAGCAAGAGTGGTGGATGATGGAGAAGGGAGGTAGCAAGAGTGGTGGATGATGGAGAAGAGAGGTAGCAAGAGTGGTGGATGATGGAGAAGAGACGTAGCAAGAGTGGTGGATGATGGAGAAGGGAGGTAGCAAGAGTGGTGGATGATGGAAGAAGGAGTAGCAAGAGTAGTGGATGATGGAGAAGGACGTAGCAAGAGTGGTGGATGATGGAGAAGGGAGGTAGCAAGTGTGTGGATGATGGGAAGGGAGGTAGCAAGAGTGGTGGATGATGGGAAGGAGAGTAGCAAGAGTGGTGGATGATGGGAAGGAGGTAACAAGAGTGGTGGATGATGGAGAAGGGAGGTAGCAAGAGTGGTGGATGATGGGAAGGAGGTAGCAAGAGTGGTGGATGATGGGGAAGGAGGTAACAAGAGTGGTGGATGATGGGAAGGGGTAGCAAGAGTGGTGGATGATGGGAAGGGAGGTAGCAAGAGTGGTGGATGATGGAGAAGGGAGGTAGCAAGAGTGGTGGATGATGGAGGACAGGAGGTAGCAAGAGTGGGGGATGATGGAGAAGGGACGTAGCAAGAGTGGTGGATGATGGAGAAGAGACGTAGCAAGAGTGGTGGATGATGGAGAAGGGAGGTAGCAAGAGTGGTGGATGATGGAGAAGGGAGGTAGCAAGAGTGGTGGATGATGGAGAAGGGAGGTAGCAAGAGTGGTGGATGATGGAGAAGGGAGGTAGCAAGTGTGGTGGATGATGGAGAAGGGAGGTAGCAAGAGTGGTGGATGATGGAGAAGGGAGGTAGCAAGAGTCGTGGATGGTGGGGAAGGGAGGTAGCAAGAGTGGTGGATGATGGGGAAGGGAGGTAGCAAGAGTGGTGGATGATGGGGAAGGGAGGTAGCAAGAGTGGTGGATGATGGGGAAGGGAGGTAGCAAGAGTGGTGGATGATGGGGAAGGGAGGTAGCAAGAGTGGTGGATGATGGAGAAGGGAGGTAGCAAGAGTGGTGGATGATGGAGAAGGAGGTAGCAAGAGTGGTGGATGATGGAGAAGGAGGTAACAAGAGTGGTGGATGATGGGGAAGGGAGGTAGCAAGAGTGGTGGATGATGGGAAGGAGGTAGCAAGAGTGGTGGATGATGGGGAAGGGAGGTAGCAAGAGTGGTGGATGATGGGGAAGGGAGGTAGCAAGAGTGGTGGATGGTGGGGAGGAGGTAGCAAGAGTGGTGGATAATGGGGAAGGGAGGTAGCAAGAGTGGTAGATGATGGGGAAGGGAGGTAGCAAGAGTGGTGGATGATGGGGAAGGGAGGTAGCAAGAGTGGTGGATGATGGGGAAGGGAGGTAGCAAGAGTGGTGGATAATGGGGAAGGGAGGTAACAAGAGTGGTGGATGATGGGGAAGGGAGGTAACAAGAGTGGTGGATGATGGGGAAGGGAGGTAACAAGAGTGGTGGATGATAGGGAAGGGAGGTAGCAAGAGTGGTGGATGATGGGGAAGGGAGGTAACAAGAGTGGTGGATGATGGGGAAGGGAGGTAACAAGAGTGGTGGATGATGGGGAAGGGAGGTAGCAAGAGTGGTGGATGATGGGGAAGGTGAAGTGCTGGGAGGGAAGGTAGCACACTTCATTGTTCACAGGTGCGACCGTAACTGTGTGGCAGCAGACAGTGTTTCTCCAGGTAACATAAACTACCAACGAGGGGCCGCCACCACCACCACCACCGGGGAAAGGCGCACCTGCCATCCCTTGAAGGGACGGGGTGAGCGTACCTCACCACCACCATCGGGGGAAGGAGTGAGGGTGCCAGAGCACCACCTGAGAAAGAGGGAGGGGGAGTACAACCACCACCACTACTAGTTAAAAGATAAACCAACTTTCACTCTACTAATACATCACAACTTCCAAAACTAACGTCTATCACAACTTCTTTCATAACTACCAACCAACCTTTCAGCACTAAAGAGTGGAGGTCATTGTGTAGCCGTAACGACCATTAACGGGATAAGGTTGATAAATCTGTTGCAATACACATGTGTTGTACCGCTGCTGTCATCTCTTATTTCAAACTAACATTATAAACTAGGAGGGGCCCGGCTTGTTTGCTATTGCTCGCCGGCCCAATACACAGCTGTTTTATATCTTGCGGTGTATTTATATCTTCGTGCTTTATGACCTGAAAATGGAACTCAGCAGAGGGTTTAGGATTTTTGAAGGTCCTCTCTTACTGGGAATTTAAACTCTCTCTCTCTCTCTCTCTCTCTCTCTTCTCTGTCTCTGTCTCTCTCTCTCTCTCTCTCTCTCTCTCTCTCTCTCTTCTCTCTCTCTCTCTCTCTCTCCTCTCTCTCTCTCCTCTCTCTCTCTCTCTCTCTCTCTCTCTCTTCTTCTCTCTCTCTCTCTCTCTCTCCTCTCTCTCTCTCTCTCTCTCTCTCTCTCTCTGCTTTACGGGAGGGAGATGGTATTACTACAGTGGGAGGAAGACAGTTTTGTTACATTGAGAGGAAGAAAGTATTTCTGAAGTGGGAGGAAGACAGTGTTGCTGTAGACAGTACCTAGGACAAACTGAAAAAAAATATTCTTTTAAATTGTTACTAAGGTTTTACAGGTGTATGTTGCGTATTTGAGTTAACAGTTACTGAAGCGGTGTGAATGAAAACCCTGAACTCTCTGGTGTGTTTGGAAGCTCAGTGGACCAGCGGGCCGCCAGCAGCAACAGCCTGGTTGATCAGGCAAGCGCCGCACATGCCTAGTCCAGGGCCGGAATGCGGCTGTAAGAAAACTCTCGAAACCCATGAAAGGTGTATTAAAGGTATACGATGCTGTTTTTCTATTATTAAAGACCTGACTGTGTGTGTGTGTGTGCTCCATGGAACGAAATCAAGGAGCCGTCAGTCTGCTTGGTAACTGTTGTTGTGTATGCATATACGTATACTGGGTTGACATGTACAGTAAGTATACGACACTGTACATGTACAGTAGTAACGACACTGGTTTGACATGACAGTAAGATACGTAACTGGGAGACATGTACAGTAAGTATACGATACTGGAGACATGTACAGAGATACGTACACGGTGACATACAGTAAGATACTACACGGTGACATGACAGTAGATAGTACACTGAGACATGACAGTAGATAGACACTGGGTTGACATGTACAGTAAGTATACGTACACTGGTTTGACATGTACAGTAAGTATACGTACACTGGGTTGACATGTACAGTAAGTATACGTACACTGGGTTGATATGTACAGTAAGTATACGTGCAACCATGTACAGTACATGTATGGTATATATGTCGTGCCTAATAAGTAAAACTTACGATTTTTGGCTTAAATAGCAACGCTCTTCTTACCGAATAAGGCAAGCGAAAATTTGTGTATGCAATAATTTCGCAAAAATCATTCTGAACCTAACGAAAAAATATATTTCATTGTGTTTGTTTATTATTAAATTATTGTAAATTTATCTAAAATATATTTAGTTGGATTAGGCTGAATTAAATTACGCATGTTATAATAAGGTTAGATAAGTTTTCTAAGGTTCTTTTGGTACAAAATTATTAATTTTGGTATTAACATAAATGAAAAAGATATATCTTTAAACGTATAAGAGAAAATTTTAGAAAGGACTTAATTTTAAATAAGTTTTTGCTAATTGACCAGTTTTACCTATTCGGTACGACATACATACATATATATATATATATATATATATATATATATATATATATATATATATATAGGATGGGGTCCACCTCTGGTGTAAATTGTGGGACCCATAGCCTCGGAGAAGTGGATAAAAAGGCTTCAAGGAAGAATATTTAGATTTCTTTCTGAAGCCATTTGTATATTCCACTTTCCCTACCACCCCATCTTTTTTATACAAACTTTATTTCAAGACAAAATACATTGACAAGAATACAATAGGGAGTAAAACAACATAGATAACAACTCAGAGCTACATGTCAAATACTTCGTCCAGCTCCCCGGCAGTGGACCGCGTGCCCAGAATGCTGCAGGCATTCCCCCTCTGGATCGCCACACTGAGTCTCAGAAAGAGGAAGCTGGTCGCCCTGTGGTCCCTGGTTTCTATGATGAGTTTCTCACCCAGCTCTTTGAGAAACTTTAGAGCACACTTGCCCCACGCTCCATGGGTCTCCGACCCTATTGGGATGAAGTTATAGCAAGGGGGAAGGCCTTCATATTTGCGAGTCTTCTGGGTCTCCCTGTGGCTGGCAGCTCCACCCCCTTCGGCTGTGGAGTATGGCAAGTAGGTGTCTGCCATTGTGGCAGCACAGGGGTAGTTCCAAGTAATCTGCTTACCATCCTTCCAAGGTAGCATAGTGGCTCCATCAGGACGCTTTTGACTTCCATCAGACCTCTGCACTTGGGGTTCTCGTTGAGCTGGGCAACGGCTGTGGCGAGGCTTCTCTTTATGATATCGTTGACCTCCTCATGTCTAGTATACTTCCCTTCTGATGTGTGACACACTAGACCATGAAGTCCGAATTGATCGGCCGTCGCCCTGCCGCAAATACACCTATGTTCGGTGAGTATGGGGGCGGCTAGGCGAAGAGCAACACCAATCCCAATGGCCTGTGGGTCGAGTCGAGTCCCCAGAGAGGAATTGGGAACAGCTAGAAAGAAATCTCCTGAGTGTGGTGCCTTCACCGCTAGGAGACGAGCTTTGTCCTTTCCTGAAGCGTTGGTGAGCATTGTGTTGCAATTTTTCCATGATCGGTTTGTCCCATGGGACTGTTTGTGCTTATATATATATATATATATATATATCTGTAGTGAGGGGAAGGCGGGGTAGGGGTCGGCCTAGGAAAGGTTGGAGGGAGGGGGACTTGTGTAACTGATGATTGTTTTCCATGTTGGAAAGGGATTGCATATCTTTGGAAAAAGGTAAAGCCTTTGCTGTTTGAAAGGCTATTGTTATCTTTATGCAGTAGCAAATAATAGACGTGTGTTGTTGGGAGGGATAAATTCTTGGAACTGGAAAAAGAAGCAAGTTACTAATGAAAGAGGAGAGACGTTTACGCAACAATTTGTGTGTGTGTGCGTGTGTGTGTGTATGTGTGTGTGTGTGTGTGTGTGTGTGTGTGTGTGTGTGTGTGTGTGTGTGTGTGTGTGTGTGTGTGTGTGTGCGCGCTTATATTCCAGTTGCTTTCATGAATTATTGATTTGGGGTCTTCAAAACCGTATCATATCTTCAAACTGTGCAGTGTTTACCCTCAGCAACGTTGATAAGTTCCAAACGTTATTTCCAGATCAGCCTTGTTGTAGTGCCTTAGTTGGACTTTAGTGCCGCTAGCACCAACAACCATATTGATAAAACGACCAACCAAAGGCCTCTTTTGAGGGTGGGGCGGTGATCCCGGGAATCTGGGGTTTACCTGGAGTTTTACCAGGAGTCGCTTCTAAGGGTCACCGTGGCCCGATCCCAGACCAGATCTGGTTGCTGGATTGGCACATCAAGCAGTTACTGCCCGCCGCCTACAGTCCAACGTATGCACCACAATCCTGCTGATCAGGAACTGTTTTGAGGAAACTGTCTAGTTCCCACTTGAAGACAGCTAGGGGTTAGTAATTTTCCTTATCAACTGCAGATAAACTACAGGCAGACCCCGTCTTCGTCTGATGCGATACATTTACTAGCCAGATTTCCTACGGGTTATCTGCCTCTTTAGGTGCAATGGCTTCCTCTTCTCATCTCATAATGATGTCTGTTAATATGCATGTGTGCGCGCTTTAGAAATATTTACTCGTGGCTGTATTAAAGAGGTGTCATGTGAGCGGCTGCCGTGTGAGCAGCCCTGGAGGTGGCTCGCATTTTACACCTTTTACGTCCCAAGCAAAAAAGATTTTCGTAGGAGCGTGAAGTGGGCGTGCTAGGTGAGAGGCTCCCCTCACGATGACCTCGTCCATCCCCCTCACACCTGCCTGTTGTTAGTTTGTCTTGAGAGAGTTTTCTCAGTATGTTTTGGTTATGGAACTGTTCTGGTTTAGGGATTATACTTTCTTTTAGGACTACTCTGGTTTTGGTATAAATCTGTTATATATGCTATATTGTATTATGGTCTGGGACCGTACCATAGGTATTATGACCCCCGAAATCTGTAACAGTTAAAGACAGAAAGAATGAAAAGGGATACTGTATTCAAAATACAAGAGGATCACCAAATGAAACTAAAGGAATATGTGAAGGATCTGAATGTAATAATGTCAGCTGACATATCTTGTAAAGAACGCACATGTCATGAAAGCTAGGAAAATGATGGGGTGGATAACGAGAACTTTCAAAAGAAGGGAAAATGTGCAACTTTACAAATCGCTTGTACTCTCTCGCTTATAGTATTGTTCAGTATTGACGACTCCATTGAGGGAACGAGAGATATCAGAGCTGGAACAGATACATATATCGTTTACTGCCTTTATAGAGCCAATAAAGTATTTAAATTACTGGGAACGTATCATAATCCTAGATATGTATCCACCAGATTGGAGGGGAGAGAGATGCACGATATTATATAAATGTAAGGTACTTCAGGACCTGGTTCCAAATGTGCACACTGTCATAACATACAGGAGCAAGAGATATTGGAGAGTAAAATAAACCCAGTGAAAAGCCGGGTCGTCGTGTGCACAGTAAGAGAACGTTGTATCAACATATGGGGTCCCAGACATTTTTAACATCTTAACAAGATATCAGAAACACTGTTGGAACAAGTGTAAAAGTCTTCAAGAACAAACTAGACAATTTCTCCTGCCAAAGGTTTGGCAGGCGATGTAACATACGCCCAGTGAAAAGTAGGGGTGCCACTGGTACACTAAGAGAAAACACAATAAGTGTCCGGGGCCCAAGACTGTTCAACAGCCTCCCAATAGACCCCTGGTTGTCTTCAAGAGGAAGCTGGACAGGTACCTAAAGTCAGTGCCAGATCAGCCGGGCTGTGGTTCGTACGTTGGACTACGTGCGGCCAGCAGTAACAGCCTCGTTCATCAGGCCCTAATCCACCAGGAGGCCTGGTCATGGACCGGGCCGCGGGGGCGTTGATCCCCGGAATGCCCTCCAGGTAGACTCCAGGAAGTGTCAGATCAACCAGGCTGTGGCGTATATGTGGGCCAGGCAAGCACAGGCAAGCGTGGCCTAAGGGCTGGGCTGCGAGAGAAGGAAAACTTTAGAAACCCACCAAAGATATATCTTATTGTGACCACTGAAATCCTGCCTTTCAACGTGTTTATTCTGTACATTCCATTTTCATTCCAGTATGTTTTTATTTGCTGTAGCATTTGCCCACTTATTTATAGTACTTGTTCACTTTCTTGTGGCACTTTGCCACCTTATCTTGTAGCACTTGTTGCCTTCTCTTGTGGCACTTGCCACCTTATCTTGTGGTACTTGCTACCTTACTCTTATTGTGGCACTTGCTGCCTTCTCTTATTGTGGCACTTGCTGCCTTCTCTTATTGTGGCACTTGCTGCCTTCTCTTATTGTGGCACTTGCTGCCTTCTCTTATTGTGGCACTTGCTGCCTTCTCTGGTATTTCATTCTGTTGTTCTGTCACTCGTTTACTGAAGAAGAATTGTGTGTGTCAACACGCGTGGTGGAAAACTCTTCAACTTTCCACTAACAAATATATATGAAATATTGCCGCAACAAAGGTAGAAGCTTTCAAGAGGAAACTGCACCAGTTTCCGCGACCAGTGCCAGATCAGCCAGGTTGTGATGGCGACGAAGGTCGCGGGTAGTAACAGATTGATTAACCAGACAATTAGTAATTGTCTGGTTAATCAATCTGTTGCTACCCGCCGGGCTTCGAGAGTAGAACTCTTGAAACAGATCACAGGTATACGAGGACATGGCATGCTTGCCCGGAGGGAGGGTGGGGGGGGGAGTGGGAGTATAGGGGCAAAATAGGGAGAAGGCACTACGCCTAATGTGTGTGTGTGTGTGTCCATCCAATTCTCATTTGGTTTTGATATATGGTGTAAAAATACCCATGAGATGTACTTAAAGACTCAGGCAACAATAAAATTTGCAGGCGGTAAATACAAATTGCAGTTGCTGCTTGTGTGTATTAACTACACTTTTTAGTTTTATTATGTCACTTTCCTAACAGGGTGTCTTGTAGATTACCTGGAGCTGCTACCGGAGGTCGTCGTGCGCGGTGCACCTCAATTTCTCAACACTTCCTCTAAATGTTCAAGCATCCCTGAAGTTAGTTTAGACTTCACATACCTGTTAAAATGTGTGTATTTAAACAGAGTTAAAAAATACTTATCAACTACCGCGATACGTTTGACAACGAAGTAGCTGATAAAAGAGATAACATTGAAACGTGAACGTTGTTCGCTGGCGGTGTAAGAACAGACTAGTTTGCCAGGTACTGTGCTGAGTCAAGTTGGTCGGCACATTGCTCAGCGCTGAGTAACTACTACCAAGAATATCATTAATGTTAATTCTGCAGTGTTTCACTGAACTGTGTATGTTTGGCAAACAGTTATTTTCTGGCTAAGTGTTGAAGGTATGAGGATCAACAACAACAAAAGGGGTAGTGGATTGATCGATGGATTCTATTCTATCTGTAGTTTATTCTAGGGTGAGGGGTCATCGCCCCCATTTCCCGCGGCCGGTTCCTAAACCAGGTTTCCTAAACGCTGGCCTGATCGATGAGGCTGTTCATACTAGCACGTGCAGTCCAACGTACACACCGCAGTACGTTTTTTTTTTTTTTGAAAATGACCTGAGGTACTTGTCAAATTCCTTCTTATTGACAGCCGGGGACCTGCTGAAAATTCCCCCTTATGTAAGTGGAGTGTTGAAAAAGGTGTGTCAGGTAGACTGAGTGTGGCTGGTATCAACAGCCTGGTCCATCAGGCCAATAACAGAAGTTCCGGTCTGGGACTGGGCCGGGAAGGGGGGCAATAGCCCCCGAAATCGACTCCAGATATGTGCTTGTGTATCAGAATTGTCTTGTGATTTCATATCATGATTTATATGCAAAATATACATAGCGTTTCATAAATTTAAAAACAAGTACAATTAACGCTTGAAGTCCCTTCAACTGTGGTCCTTAGAACGTAGGCGAGAGAAATATATAATAATTTACACCTGGGAAATCCTGGAGGGACAAGTTCGAAACCTGAACAACGGAATTAGTCACTATGAGAACAAGAAACTTGGCAGATGGTGCAAAGTACCTCTAATAAAAAACAGGGGCTCGACGAGTACACTGAAAGATAACTCGTTGAGTGTCAGAGGTCCCCGACTCTTCAACGCCTCCCTCCAGTGGGAATTACCAACAAACTTCTGTTTGTCTTCAAGAGGGATCTGAACAAGTTCCTCAGATCAGTTCCTGATCAGCCGAACTGTGGTTCGTACGTTGGCCAGCAGTAACAATCACGTTGATCAGTCTTTGATCTAACAGGAGGCCTGATCTGGGACCGGGCCGCGGTAATATCCCTCAGGTATCCTTCAGGTATAGTGTCAATTCATGAGTAATTATTTTCGCAAAAAAATATATTGGTTGGTTGATTAGTCAGGCTATTGGTGTTTGCAGGTGACGATGTTACGTAGACACCACACCCCAGCCCACCAGAGAAGTGTGTAAAAAGTTTTCAAGTTCCCTCTTGAAAATAGTTAAGAATGTGTTGGTAATTCCCCTTATACTTGAGGAGAGACTCTTGAAAAGTTTGAACTCTTTACACTTATTGAGGTACTTAAAACACCTTTTGGTCCATTTATTGTTCCTCTGGGGATATTTTGCCCCGTCTGCCGAGCCTTCAAGCGCTATATGACCCCTACGCATTTAACACTTCTTCAGGAATATGTTAATAATAATAATAAAAGTCGTCAGTTATGGTACATGACAATACAAGGTTGCAGAGGGAAGGTTGCAGAGGGAAGGTTGCAGAGAGAAGGTTGCAGAGGGAAGGTTTCAGAGGGAAGGTTGCAGAGGGAAGGTTGCAGAGGGAAGGTTGCAGAGGGAAGGTTGCAGAGGGAAGGTTGCAGAGGGAAGGTTGCAGAGAGAAGGTTGCTGCTCCTTCTTCATGTAGTAAACTTCCAAGTAGTGTCAATGGAGCGAGAACCTTGGAGATCTTTAAATATAATTTGGGCAGGTATATGATTGTGGGTGTGTGCGAGTTAGAATTGCCTAGCATGGGCCAATAGGTCTACTACAGTTTGCCTTCATTTTTGTGTTCTTGTGCCTTTGTAAAAAAAACATTAATGTTCATTATATTGTAAAAAAGGCTAAACTGTTCTTGAAAATCTCACATAAATAATATGTCTCCTAATTATTAACTAATTATGTGTCTGCAAATAATTGAAAACTTTATTTGTTAATTGTGCGACTTATTACTGCAACAAAACAATGAAAATGGAACTCCGTTATATTTATTAGAAGGAATCTATGGATTTTCCTTGGAAACATGACCATCTGTGAGTGGTTCTGGGGATTATTTCCCCCACGTCCTGGTCTCAGTCCAGGTTTCCTAGGTTGGAAAAGGAAATGTTACAGGATTGAGAACTAGGAAGACAAGGATAAAATATTAGGCTGGGCAGTCATGCAGTCTGAGATGTATATTCCTGGAGCTTCATCTGAGGTGTGGAAGCGAACATGTCTTGAAGAATGAGACACTTGTGCAACATTTGGGAATCTTTTTTGAGGGAACGTTTCACCAGTTAGTGGCTTCTTCAGTCCAGTACAGAGAAGAACGGAGATAATCAGTCCTTCAGCCTGGTGTTGATGTGTTCAGTCCGTCATTGATGGACTGAACACTGTGACGAGTACATGTATTTCATGTATAAAACTGATACTGATGTAATGCCTCACTTAGTTATTATTGATTAACTATTTTACTAAATTCATCCTCCAACTTTTTATATAGTGATCTGCTGCGATGTTGCTCCAGACCTGTATCTATTGTTTTTGTGCTCCTATTCCTGTCAGTTCATCAACGCTCTCATTCCCTGCCATGTTACCATGAGATGGTATCTAAACCCTTATCTCTCTTCTTTCTATGTTCCTATTCCTGCCAAGTCATCAGCTCTCTCCTTCCCAGCAACATTAATATTGAGTTGCTATCTATATACACAGGATTCTTTAAAAATACTTTGTCATATGTCATTTATATATTTCAGTTTATGTCCTCTTCAGCACAATTAATGAAAAAAAAAGATTGAGCTTTGAATAAAAGTGGACTTGGAGACTGACAATACTACTGAGTCGATTCTTGCTTTCTTTGTAACCTTAATGGTTAATTAAAGTGCAGTTAATTTAAGTTCAAGAGGAAGATTTTCCTCGGATTATTAACCCCGGAGGGATATTAACCCAAGAAAGTCAAGCATTGTGTTTAATTTCCCTTGGGTCCCTCCTCTTTTCTTCCCCAGGATGCGAACCACAACAGTCTTAACACCCAGGTATCTACTTATTGCTACGTAAACAAGGGCAGCAGGTCTATGGAAATCTGTACATACGCCTAGACATAATTGAAATACCAGATACCTTAAAGAGTGCAGACATAGCTCCTTTGCATAAGGGATATAGTAGTAGAGCACTAGCTAAAAATTACAGACGAGTACCACTAACTTCCCACATCATAAAAATCTTCGATAGAGTGATGAGACGGCAGATTACAAATTTCATGGAACAGCACAATCGGCATAACCCAAACCAGCATGGTTTTAGAGCATGACGACCATGACTATCTCAGCTGCTGAACCACTATGACAGAATTACGGAGGTTTTGGAGGACAACCAAAATGCAGATGTGATGTACACAGACTTTGCAAAGACATTTGACAGATGTGATCATGGAGTGACTGCTCACAAAATGAGGGCCATAGGCATTACGGGGAAGGTAGGCAGATGGATTTTCGATATAAACACCCGTCACAATTTTGTATCATCATTTGCAGATGACACTAAAATAAGCATGAAAGTCACTTCGGTAGAAGACACTGAAAAATTGCATTAAGATATAAGCAATGTTTTCCAGTGGGCAGTGGAGATCATGATGTTCAGTGGTGATAATTTCCAACTGCTTAGTTATGGAAAGAATTATAAACTTAAAAGGAACACTGTATACAGAACTCAAGAGGATCGTCAATAGAACGAAAGGAACACGTGAAAGACTTAGGAACAATTATGTGAGTTGACTTTTTTTCAAAGAACACAATAAGAGAAAGGTCACGACAGTCAGGAGGATGACGGGGTGGGTAATGAGAACTTTCAAAACAAGGGAAATAATGTCAATGGTGACACTTCAAATCGCTGGTGCTCTTTCATTTGGAATATTGTTCAGTGTTGACGGCCACATTCAAGGCTGGGGAAATATCAGATCTAGAACAAATACAGAGATCCTTTACAGCCCGCACAAAACCAGTAAAGCATTTATATTACTGGGGACGCCTTAAAGTCTTAAATATGTACTCACTGGAGCGGAGGAGAGAGATACATGAAAATATATACCTGGAGAGTACTCGAGAGCCTGGTCCCAAATCTTCACACTGCCATAACAACATACTAGAGTGAGAGATATGTGAGGAAGTGCAAAATAAACCCAGTGAAAAGCAGGGGTGCGGTGGGCACAATAAGGGAACACTGTATCAACATCCGTGGCTCCAGACTATTCATCATCTTAAGGGAAGATATCAGAAACACTGCTGGAACAAGTGTAGAAGCTTTCAAGAGGAAATTAGACAAGTATCTTCACCAGGTGCCAGATCAACCAGGCTGTGATGGCAGCGTGCCTCAAGCAGCAACGGCCTGGTTGACTAAACTACCACCAGACGAACCAGACCCATGGTTGGACTCCGGGAGTAGAAAGACTCTCGAAACTCATCAAAGGTATATCAAAGGTAAAGGTACGCCTCGACTTGCTAGGCGTTCAATCTAGATCCTTTGGATCTCAGGCGAACACAATACCACTGTGCTAGGAGATTAGGGATGTATCGGATGTGTAAATTTAGATATCCGCGGATGCGGATGTGTATACGGATGTCTTACTTATTTGTTTTGCGGATGCGGATGGGGATGTGGATGTAAGAAATTGTGCGGATGTTCCGCGGATGTTGATGCGGATGTGAGAACTTGTGCGGATGTTCCGCGGATTTCGGATGGGGATATCTGTTTACAGTAAAATGCGGATTCGGATGCGGATGTAAGAAATTGTGCGGATGTTCCGCGGATGCGGATATCCGATACATCACTATACGAGATGCCAAGTTGGTGATCCAATGTTCTGAAGTCGTGCAGACTTCTCAAGATGTCTGACAAACTGATTCAACCACACCACTTACATAATCCTTCCTCCCGTGACGGAGTTCAGTGTTCCTTTTATAATACTTTACGTCTTTGGCTCTTATATTTCTCAAAATTCTTCCACGTTACTTCTCTTTACCAAGTGAAAATTTAATGTCTCTACCAGGAGTATCGTTTATTCATAAATAACATAGACTTTGAAGAGGACACTTTAGACGATGTTTCGGTCCTCCCTGGACCATCATCGCAGCAATGACTTTCTAATGGTTCAGAAAGGATCCAAACATCAACTCAAATTTTCTCTCCAAAGTTTGGGTTATTGTGAATCGTTGCAGCCACGCTTTTGTTACTTAGTCTACGAGTATTGTCCGCAGTGCTTCTTAGTAATTTAATAGCAAAATAGAATTTCATCGTTGTGTTCTCTTATAGGCAGACGGCAGATTCATCACAAAACTGAAGTCATATTTTGTCAGCTCGAGACCTTAAAATTATTTTGATAGCTGGATTCTGAACATGTTCGAGGTTCATGATGCGTAAGAATATATATATATATATATATATATATATATACTACGCCTTTCAGGGATTAAAGTATTCTTGACTGGTGGTGATAAGCAGCCTTAATGACCCTCGTGTAGTCGATAGGCATTAAACCCTATTAACCAGTCAACCAACCAGTTTCTTGAATGTTGACTAACAGGAAGCAGTATAGTCTTTAACACTGGTTATGTAGTGGGCTGGTGCAGCAGTCAGTCAAGGAGGTACCACCATCTTTTCATGTAATTGTAAAACCAGGATTTCGTGTTTTATTATTGTGTCTTGCAAACACGCACGATGCCAGGTATACCTTACAAACTTTTTCTTACGTTCAATATACACTTACCTTTGATCTACTGTATGTATGTTAAAGGGTCTTTCTTAATCTTGTAAGGCTTCCTTAGGTAGGCATGGTCTAAGACCGGAACCATGAACAGGTATAACACATAAAAACACTGTACATCATAGATAATATTAATTTTAATGCTCCACCTCTTTACCATTGCCTTAACCTGTTATGACAAGGTTATATTTCATCTTTCATCACTCTCATTGTTTCTCTCTCGTACAAACATGAATACTTATTATAAGGTACAGAAGGAAAGTGCTTTACTGTTGTCTGAAATTACTGTCGGCTTTCTTTAGCACGCTATAAAAGGTGTTCAGATAAATCTCGGCAACAAACAAAAACTGAATTCCAAAAGAGCGAACGTGTTATGACAGCACCTAGATGGATATGTATATGGCAGGTGGATTAACACCACCTTGCTGGGGCTAAAACTGCACCTAGTGCAGGTGCAGTAGGGAGGGTGTCTAAGTGGCAGGTGGATTAACACCACCTTGCTGGAGCTAAAACTGCACCTAGTGCAGGTGCAGTAGGGAGGGTGTCTAGGTGGCAGGTGGATTAACACCACCTTGCTGGAGCTAAAACTGCACCTAGTACAGGTGCAGTAGGGAGGGTGTCTAGGTGGCAGGTGGATTAACACCACCTTGCTGGAGCTAAAACTGCACCTAGTACAGGTGTAGTAGGGAGGGTGTCTAGGTGGTAGGTGGATTAACACCACCTTGCTGGGCTAAAACT
>WNWK01020477.1:0-35769 GCA_009830355.1 Cherax destructor | reverse complement strand
GGCTCGGGTCCAACAGGAGGCCTGGTCACAGCCCGGGGCCGGGGGGGGGTTGACCCCGGAATTCTCTCCAGGTAGACCCCGGGGGTGGGCTTCCCCTCTACATCATCAGCTGCTCTAGGCATCATCAGCGCTCAGGCATCATCACCCTCCAGGCATCATCAGCTGCTCAGGCATCATCCCCCGCTCTAGGCATCATCAGCTGCCAGGCATCATCACCGCTCTAGGCATCATCAGCTTGCTCTAGGCATCATCAGCTGCTCTAGGCATCATCAGCTGCTCTAGGCATCATCACCCGCTCTAGGCATCATCAACCCGCTCTAGGCATCATCAGCTGCTCTAGGCATCATCAGCTGCTCTAGGCATCATCAGCTGCTCTAGGCATCATCAGCTGCTCTAGGCATCATCAGCTGCTCTAGGCATCATCAGCGCTCTAGGCATCATCAGCTGCTCTAGGCATCATCAGCTGCTCTAGGCATCATCAGCTGCTCTAGGCATCATCAGCTGCTCTAGGCATCATCAGCTGCTCTAGGCATCTTCAGCTGCTCTAGGCATCATCAGCTGCTCTAGGCATCATCAGCTGCTCTAGGCATCATCAGCTGCTCTAGGCATCATCAGCTGCTCTAGGCATCATCAGCTGCTCTAGGCATCATCAGCTGCTACATTTTTCAGGGTCCTTTTCAATGAAAAAGTCTGCTAGTTGAGCAGCAGTATGGAACTGCTCATGTAACTATTGCAATGTTAACTGTTCTTCATCTTCCTCTTATCTGCCTTCCTTGTATCTGTGTGAGCTCTGCCAACATTTCCTTGGACCTCTGTTTCCATCATCTTCTAATCTAAGAGCTCATTCATGTCATCTTCCTACATACGTATCTTCAAAGCCATCACCTGATAATTTCCTTGTTAGCAGAACTATTTCCTGCACCTGACTCTCAAGCGAGGGGAAAACTGTGAAAATATTCATCACACTAGACTACAACCTTTACCAGATCTGGGAATCGTATGGGAGATGGACATGTATGTACAGACCACTGAGACATGAGAGGTGGAACAGGGGGAGGAAAGAAGTTAAATGTAAATAAAAACACTGATCATGTAACATCTAAGCTAAATTCCTTAAAGATGGTGCCTCTAAACTCTCAGTGTATTGTAAAATTGTTAAGTAGAAATGATATGAGAACAATGTACCAAAAAAAGTGAATGCCAAGTTAAAGTTCCTCTACAGACAGGCACAGTGTTTACCTACTGAGGCTGCATGAATATATGTCTAGCTCTTTTACAATGTCATTTAAATTATTCTTGTTCTTCATGGTATGTACTCTGCTTTAGCCCAAATCATGAAAGAAAGACTACAAATCACCCAGGAAAAAAAATGGTGAGATACATTGGACCGGGTCCAAGAGAGCATGTAGGTCAGGATGAATTACAAAAACTGGATATGCTGAACGCTGAAGACAGAATAAAACAACTGAAGCTAAATCATGTTTATAAAATCACTTAAAAGCAATATCCAGAATATCTTGCTGCAAAATTTGTCAGAGTTAGGAACCAAAACCAGTATGGTACTAGAGGAAGTGAATACAGTTTTTATTATACGCTACAGGTAGTCAGATCTCAAACACCTTTTGCTATATACCAATAAAGAAGTATAACAGATTGCCTGAACATGTCAAAGACTGTTCTAGCATGAACCAGTTCAGGAAGAGAGCTAAAAGATACCTAATGAATGAAGCTACAGAAGGGGAGGAGAGTGATGTCTTTTGTAGTTTACATCTGTGTATCTATTGCTGATCCTTCACATATTTTTTTATTTTTATTAACATACTGGCCGTCTCCCACCAAGGCAGGGTGGCTCGAAAAAGAAAACTTTCATCATTCACTTCATCACTGTCTTGCAAGAGGCACGCTTACATTACTGTTTGTGAAGGTGTGGAGGCAGCGGAAGACTCGTAATCAGAGAAGGAGTGGGACGCTGTGAAGGAAGGAGGGGTGTAGACGAAGAGAGAGGAGGAGGAACCGAAGGTGGAACAGTGTCCATCAACGTTCCAGACTCTGCAATAAATTCTGTGATAGCTTCCAGATTTTCGGAAGACAAAGATGCAGAATGTGGGACTACATTAGAAATGGAAGGAGAGTGAGCAACCATTGGGGAGACTATAGACTGTACTAAAGTAGAGGGCGAGGAGATGGAAGAGGAAACTGTCGAAGGGGCTTGGGAGGGACAGGTGGAAGTGGCCTGGGGAGGGACAGTCAGGAAGGAACTTGAGAGGGGACAGGGGATGAAGATATTGTACGAGGAGAAGGATGAACCTCCACACACGTTACAGAACTAGTCGGAGGCGAAGAACCTGGCAATAGGGATTTTTTGCCGGACTTATGAGAAGGGGGGCGCGGAGGCTTGGGTGAAGGACAGGACGTGTAGAGTCAGAACTGTGCGAGTGAGTAGAGGAAGGAGTGTGGACAGTATGGGATGCCGGGGTAGGGACCTCGGAGCCAAGAACATCAAAAGGATTCGAGACAGGGGTGACTGAGAATGTTGTAACCACAGAGGAAGTCGGGGAAGTTGGGACCGCAGAAGTGGGGTGACGTTTAGCAATGCTAGAATAGGAAATACGGGAAGTCTCCCTTGAAGGCATAGATAGAAGACGCCATAGCATACAGAAGCCTTCCCTTCTTTGAGACAACGGATTCCCGCTCATTCAGGTAAACCTGACAACGCTGAGTACGATGGATGTGCCTCATGACAGTTAAGGCAAGAGGAGGTAGAGTACAGAAGGACTGGCATGGTCGTCGGCACCACAGACTGGGCATTCGGCCATGGACCTGCAATATTTTGCTGGATGACCAAAACGCCAGCATTTCTACACTGTTGCGGTGTAGGGTCACCTTTCGAACTTGTAAACGTTGACCTGCAATGTAGACCGAAGGTGGGAGTTCACGGCAGTCAAAGCGTTAACGAGCGACATTGCAAGGATAATGGCTTCGCTTATTGGCAGGGAGGACAAAAGTGTCAACCTTAATGATAGGGAGTTCTTGGAGCTCAAGCTGCTCCAAAATATCTTCACCACATGTCTGGAAATTCCGTTGGACAATGGTGTGTGGTAAAATGACAGTACCACTACAAGAATTAAGATGAATGATGCTTGTCAATAGTGATAAAGGACCCCATGTACAAGTCCATAACCTACTAGGAAAAATCGTAAGAGAAATGATTGCTTCATATGAGATTTCTTGGCTGTAGACAAGAGTTGCAGGCAGCATTCTGGACCGTGATGATGCAAGTGCTGCTCTTGAGAGCGTGAAATGAGATATCTTTACCTACATGGCATAGGAGAGCTTTACCAATACTATGATCGGAAAGATAGGTAGTTGGAGTAGTCAGTCTTAGAGTAAAAAACTTTGTCTATTGAGTAGTGTGAAACAAAGTGTTTAAGGGGAGTGCGTCGAGTTGGTCGTTTCTGAGATGAACGAGAAGAAAGTGTTGAATCTTCATGTAAGGGTCTTGGTCATTTGAATGTGGGACAGGGGGTGGTCCGATGTGGGACGGGGGAGCGATCCAAAAATTGCCACACCATTGAGGGAGAAGCCGGAATCAAGGTCAGAGAAGAGCGAAGGTCAGACTTGTCAAAAGGGTCGGTCGGAACCCTGGTACCTCAAGCAGGTGACAAACCAGCACCAGCAAGGTACAGGGTATTAGAGATGTCCGAAGAGTTGTCCATTAACGAGGCAGGGTCAGTACTGGGTGCGGTATCAGGAAGGGCCCGGGGTAGGTTCACAGTTTAGGGCATCCATGGTTAGGTTCATGGGCTAGGACACCGGTGTTTCCTTCTTTGTTTAGAAAAAAAAAAAAAAAAAAATAAAAAGAGGAATAGCTCCAGGAGGAATGAAAGGGGCGTAAATCACCCTCCGCGCCCAAGAGGACCTCAACACCGCAAGTAGGGCAGATGCAGCATGGAACCCGTGCCATACCCTACCCTTCACGCCAGTAAACCAGCGATCTGGGATAGCAACCTCACATCCACCGAGCTACCTCGGCAGACAAAAGAGAGGGCGGCTGGATATCCGACACAAAGCATACCTCCTTCGGTCACCACCCCTGGAATCTGAAAGGTGGCCTCCAGAGCTACACCCGTCGCCCGAAAGATACCCAAAGCCACCCCCCGGGAGACCGGAGAGGGAGGGGCATCCCCAAGTGATCCAGATTCCATGGCAAACTACACCACCGCCAAGAACCTCAACGGAAAGGAGAAGACCACGGTACCCTTCCCCCTACCTAGGAACTAAAATGCCTGTGGAGGGAAGCTCCCAGGAGAAAAATGGGAAGGAAATAAGGGAGGGATGAGGAGGAGGAGGAAGAAAATGGAAAAGGGAGGATGGGGAAGATGGGAAAGGGAAGGGGGGTAATTACGTTCGGTCTGAGGAAGAAGACCAAGAGGTCCAATTCCTCAGACCGATAGCCTCTTTACCACGACATGGAGCCCCCCTTAAAGAGGGTTCAAATAATAATAAGTCATAATATTATTAATAAAGATTATAGAGGTAAATTAAGCACTATAATTTACATAATAATTTTTAATACAATTAAAATTCTACATTAAAATAAGTACACAGAGAAATGTATTAAATTTAGATAAGGTGAGATCACATTAATAACATACATGGCTGGAAAATGTCAACTTTCTCACCATTAAATAGTCCAAGTACATCACCTTAACATATAAATTGACAATAACATTGTCGGCAAGAACAAACTTAAAAAATTGCTTCAACAATAAAAAGTATGGGTGAGAAAGTGATATTTGTAAGCATAAAATTAACCATGTAAATCATCAGCCTTAACCCTTTCGGGGTTTTGGCCGTACTAGTACGGCTTACGTGCCAGGGTTTTAGTCGTACTAGTACGCCTAAATTCTAGCGCCCTCAAATCAAGCAGAAACAGGCTGTTAGGCCTAGATGTGAGAGAATGGGTCTGTGAGGTCAGTGTGCACAGTATAAAAAAAAATCCTGCACCACACAGTGCATGAGGAAAAAAAAACTGACCGTGGTTTTGGTTTAAAACAGCGACTTTGCAGTCTATTTTCGTATGGTATTTATGCTTGTATTCTCGTTTTCTTAGTCTCATTTGATAGAATGGATGATATATTATAGAAATAGAGATAATTTTGACTGGTTTCACGATGACAAATACCTTGAAACTGAGCGCAAAGTAGCGAAAATGTTCAATTTTTGCCTATGTTCAGGAGTAAACAAATCACGCCATGCGTCCAATACACATCAACTGGGTAGTATAATATTCTTGCACAAGTGCGCTGATATTATTTATACCATATTTACAATGATGCAGTTGTATACATAACAGTAAATTTTTTATTTTTTTCTGAATAAAAATTCAAAATGGAAAGGAAAAGTAATGTAAAAGGGGCCTGAAGACGTGACTAATGAACAGATAAAATGTTATTTAAGTGCCAGGAATGTCTGTCTCATTTATTCTGGACCCTATTTTGAAATTGGCATCTTTTGAAATTTGTGTGAAATTTGCCAAATTGCGAATTTCTGACCACCTTATTGGGTAGTTGAAATCGGTAAATTGGCTGTTTCTTGTACTCAATTGATAGAACAAATGGAATTCTAGCGAAATAGCTATAATTTTAGTACCTTTGATATATACCTTTGAAGAGTTTCGAGAGTTTATCTACTCTCTGAGCCCGGCTCGTCTGGTGCTTGCCTGGTCAACCAGGCTGTTGCTGCTGGACATATCCATCACAGCCTGGTTGATCTGGCACCCGATGAAGATACTTGTCCAGTTTCCTCTTGAAGGCTTCTACACTGGTTCCAGCCGTGTTTCGGATATCTTCTGGTAAGATGTTGAATAGTCTGGGACCCCGGATGTTAATACAGTCATCCCTCCGTTTTCGTGTATCTCTGTTTTTGTGTGTTTCAGTTTTCGTGCAGTTTTTTTGGGAAAAATTTACCTCTGTTTTCGTGTGATTCCCTCCGTTTTCGTTCATGGTACGGAACCTGTCCAGTGTCCAGCACACATACAAAGCCCCTAAGCCTGCCTCCCATGCACATTCTCAGGCAGTGTAGCATTGTTTCTGGTTGAGTGAACATTATCCAGTGTTACAAAATGACACGATATCTATTAATAATAGATATCTCCAGTGAACACTAGAAAGGAAAGCCCTTCTAGCATCCAGCCTGTTACTGGGCTTTTGCAACAAAGTCAGTATCCTGGTTCAGTTATCCGACATATTATATAGATTAAGGGGATTGCAACTGATAGGGTACTAACCAAAGTAAATGATTTAAAAGATTTATTAACAAAGTGAGAAAATCTAGGGTAGCATAGTAAAGCAAATATAAAGATATTAAGATATCAATTAGGATAATTAGGAGGTTAGCTCCTACACTGCTCTCATATACAATAAGTCTGTGCTGAGGGCACATATATATAAATGACTCATAAGTACCATCAGGTACAATGTCAGTAATAACAATAATATATACAAATAATAATAAATGTGTGTCGAGGTGCTCCCGGTAACTATGACTCGACTCAACCAGTGTACGACAGAACAACTTCTCATAAGCTAGCTGTACTAACAAATTGACAACCAGAACAGCTTGATTGTCTAGTAAAATGACCACTTCGCAGAACAGCACTATAACAGGCAACAGCAACACAGCATCAGGAACAAGGAGATAGAAAAACGACCCTAACTGGGGACCATCAGTAGATCCTCCAAAACAGTCACAAAACTCCCTTTCTACTGAAGCTAGGTTCAGCATAAACAATCCCAAACTGTGGCGGTGCACAGATGCCTTATCGAAGTAGGTCCAGAGCTATAGCTTGAGACCTGAGTTGTATCAGAGTGTCAAAGTGACACACAACCCAGAACAACGTCGAAAAATCACTGTCTAGTCTATTCTCTGTGAACAGAGTTACACAGAGTTCTAAGAAGTATGATTCGCCTCACCAACAAATACATACTCTACCCAACAGAGTCTAATGTCGAGAACAACAAGAGTGAGGAGTTGACTCGACGAAGGGCAGCAGGCCAGAGAGAGCGATGAAAGAGGAACAACCACCCAGCTCAGGTGTGTTCAGAGACTGACTCCCCCCCGCAACTAGACGCCGGCAGCCTAACAGTCGTTTGCCAACACCAAGGCAGTAACTACACACTCTCGAGCACAACAAAATATAATATCCTACCTAATATATATAGCTAAGTTAAATAATAGTCTAATAATAATATAAAGCAAAATATTAACGATTTAGCTATAATCGAGAATATTTGCAATATAAAATTATAGAAAATTGAAATATACATTATATACATTGAGGCCCAGTTCAAGGGGCGCAACATCCAGCGAGTTCATACTAAACATTTCTTAACAATCCATTGTTTTTGGCCCTTGATTATTGTGTGTGACTGCTAAATAAGCCACCATGGGCCCAAAGAAAGCTCCTAGTGTCAGTCCTTTGGTAAAGAAAGTGAGGAACACATAGAATTAAAGAAAGAAATCGTATCAAAGTGGAGTCGATAAAGACTATAGCACCAGCCGGCGTTAAAGTGTAGCATTAACTGTGTAGCAAGTAAGTTAAGCCATTAATCGATAGAAAAATGACGACACGAAACCTAACTCCTCCATTGTTTGTTTGAGGAATATAGGGACAGACTAGAGCTGCCGTCTGCCAACATCTCCTCCAAGGTAAGTGTAAATCTTTCTTATTTATAGAAGTGTGAATATTCCTTATTTATAAATTAAAGTGTAAATATTTATTTATAAATTTAAGTGTAAATATTTCTTATTTATAAATTATATGAACAGAATTCAATCCTGTCCAGGCTGGAAACAGCAACAAACTGGTTTGTTGGTGTATGAGAGGCAGGAGAATTTTGAGGCAGGACAAGATAGCTCTTCAATCGACACTAATATAAACTCTCGGCTTATTTATCTATCACAATTCATCTAATATGACATAATAAACAATATTAATAACATAGAAACATGATATATATATTAGAATGAATAAAATATGTCATTATGTATGAGAGAACTGGCGGTAGTATTGTTTTGTTGGGTTATGGGCCACTGCTGGTGGAGGTCGGGCAGCAGCAGGCCGCCACCAGCAGTGGCCCTATACCCAACAAAACAATCACACCAATCTCTCATCATAATGACATATTTTATTCATTCTAGAAATATATATATCATGTTTCTATGTTATTAATATTGTTTATTATGTCATATTAGATGATGTGATAGAATACCAAGTTTCTGAGTGTGATAGTATTGACCGCCTCACTCTGCTCTCACAAACAACCCAGTTGCTGTTTCCAGCCGGACAGGAGAATTCTGTTCACTCCGTGAAGCTGACTGGAAACTAGTGGTGGTTGAGGCAGTGGTGGTGAGAGGCAGTGGTGATGAGAGGCAGTGGTACTTGTTTGTTGGTTGAGGCAGTGTTAGAGGCAGTGGTGGTAAGAGTCAGTCTTAATGTAGTAAATGAATAAACGAGAGAGAATGAGAGTGTACAATGTTTGGGAGTTTGTCAACAAACCAGTTGTTGTTGTTGCTGCTGCTGTTGTTACCAGCCAGCCTGGACAGGAATGATTTCTGTTCACCTTGAAGCAACTGGAAAGAAGTGATCTAATGCAGTTAGCATTACAAACTCCGTTTTCTCTTATACTAATGCGTCTGAAGGAGGAAAGAATAGGAAGATGTTTTCATAGCTGGACCGAGTATGCCCGCCACCACATTCGTAATGACACACATATTTTATTCATTCTAGAGTGTATATCAGGTTTTTATGTTATTTATATTGTTTATTATGTCATATTAGATGAATTGTGATAGATAAATAAGCCGTAGAGCTGATATTAGTGTCACAATGAAGCATTTTCTCCTGCCTCCCAACAATAAACTCTCCTCCCTCTCCTCTCCATCTTCCATACACCAACAAGAGTCGCTAATAAAGGTAAGTGTGATGTTAAATGTTCATTTATACATGTTATTAGTGCTTTATATTTATTTGTCATTCTTTTCTGTATGTAAATCTATATTTAATCTCTAAAAATTATTTTTTGTTAATACTCCTGGGTGTCTGAAACGGATTAATTGAATTTCCATTATTTCTTATGGGGAAAATGGCTTCAGTTTTCGTGTGTTTCAGTTTTAGTGCATCCCTCAGGAACGGATTAAACACGAAAACCGAGGGATGACTGTACAGTGCTCCCGTATTGTCCCCACCGCACCCCTGCTCCTCACTGGGTTTATTTTACACTTCATCCCATATCTCTCACTGCAGTATGTTGTTATGGCAGTGTGCAGATTTGGGACCAGGCCCTCAAGTACTCTCCAGGTATATATTATCATGTATCTCTCTCTCCTCCACTCCAATGAGTACATATTCAAGACTTGAAGGCGTTCCCAATAATTTAGATGTTTCAATGGCTCAATGTGAGCTGTAAACGATCTCTGAATTTGTTCCAGCTCTGATATTTCTCCTGCCCTGAATGGGGCCATCAGCACAGAACAGTATTCTAAGTGAGGGAGCACTAGCGATTTGAAGAGTGTCACCATCAGCATTATTTCCATTGTTTTGAAAGTTCTCAATACCCACCCGTCCTCTTCCTGGCTGTTGTGATCTTTGTCTTGTTATGGTCTTTAAAAGACAGATCAGCAGACATAATTATTCCCAAGTCCTTTATGTGTTCCTTTCGTTCTATGTGGACCTCTTGCGTTTTGTATATAGTGTTCCTTTTGAGTTCTTCATTTTTTCCATACCTAAGCAGCTGAAACTTATCACCATTGAATGTCATGTTGTTCTCCACTGCCCACTGGAAGACCCTGCTTATGTCCTGTAATTTTTCAGTGTCCTCTACCTGGAGTTTACCTGGAGAGAATTCCAGGGGTCAATGCCCCGCGGCCCGGTCTGTGACCAGGCCTCATGTTGGACCAGAGCCTGATCAACCAGGCTGTTACTTCTGGCCACACGCAGTCCAACATACGAACCACAGCCTGGCTGGTCAGGTACCGACTTTAGGTGCCTGTCCAGTGCCTGCTTGAAGACAGCCAGAGGTTTGTTGGTAATCCCCTTGATGTATGCTGGGAGGCAGTTGAACAATCTTGGGCTCCTGACACTTATTGTGTTGTCCCTCAACGTGCTAGTGGCACCCCTGCTCTTCATTGGGGGGATGTTACATCGCCTGCCGAGTCTTTTGCTTTCGTAGGGAGTGATTTTCGTGTGCAAGTTTGGTACTAATCCCTCGAGAATTTTCCATGTGTATATAATAATGTATCTCTCCTGCCTGCATTCTAGAGAGTACAGGTTTAGGAACTTCAAGCGTTCCCAGTAGTTGAGGTGGTTTATCGTACTTATGCGTGCGGTGAAGGTTCTCTGCACATTTTCAAGGTCAGCAATTTCACCCGCCTTGAAAGGTGCAGTTAGTGTGCAGCAATATTCCAGCCTAGATAGAACAAGCGATCTGTAAAGTGTCAACATGGGTTTGGCATCTCTGGTTTTGAAGGTTCTCATTATCCATCCTGTCATTTTTCGAGCAGATGCAATTGCTACTTTGTTATGGTCCTTGAAGGTGAGATCCTCTGACATGATCACTCCCAGGTCTTTGACATTAGTTTTCGCTCTATTGTGTGGTTGGAATTAGTTTTGTACTCCGATGAGATTTTAATTTCTTCACGTTTTCCGTATCTGAGTAATTGAAATTTCTCATCATTTAACTTCATATTGTTTTCTGCAGCCCATTTAAAGATTTGGTTTATGTCTGCTTGGAGTCTTGCAGTGTCTTCAACGGTGGACACTGTCATACAGATTCGGGTGTCATCTGCAAAGGAAGACACAGCACTGTGGCTTATATCCCTGTCAATGTCTGATATGAGGATGAGGAATAGGATGGGAGCAAGTACTGTGCCTTGTGGAACAGAGCTTTTCACAGTAGCTGCCTCAGACTTTACTCTGTTGACTACTACTCTTTGTGTTCTACATGTTAGGAAATTATAGATCCATCTACCAACTTTTCCTGTTATTCCTTTATCACGCATTTTGTGTGCTATTACACCATGGTCACACTTGTCAAAGGCTTTTGCAAAATCTGTGTATATAACATCTGCATTCTGTTTATCTTCTAGAGCATCCAGGACCTTGTCGTAGTGGTCCAGTAGTTGGGACAGACAGGAGCGGCCTGCTCTAAACCCATGCTGTCCTGGGTTGTGCAACTGATGGGTATCAAGATGGGTGGCGATCTTGCTTCTTAGAACCCTTTCAAAGATTTTTATGATATGGGACGTTAGCGCAATTGGTCTGTAGTTCTTTGCTATTGCTTTACTGTCCCCTTTGTGGAGCGGGGCTATGTCTGTTGTTTTTAGTAGCTGCGGGACGATCCCAGTGTCCATGCTCCCTCTCCGTAGTGACTTTCATGCTTATTTTAGTGTCATCTGCAAATGATGATACAAAAGTGTGCTGGGTGTTTTTATCTATGTCTCCTATGAGGATGAGAAACAACAGAGGTGCCAGGACAGTGCCTTGGGGCACTGAGCTTTTGACCTCGCTGATGCTGGATCTTGCCCTTTTCACTACTACTTTTTGTGTTCTGTGTGTTAGAACTCAAAATCCATCTGCCTACCTTCCCAGTAATGACTATGGCCCTCATTTTGTGCGCTATCACTCCATGATCGCATTTGTCAAACGCCTTTGCAAAATCTGTGTAAATCACATCTGCGTTTTGGTCGTCCTCCAATGCCTCTGTAATTCTGTCATAATGGTTCAGCAGCTGTGACAGGCATGATCATCCTGCTCTAAAGCCATGCTGGTTCGGTTATGTTGGTTGTGCTGGTCTATGAACTTTGTAATCTGCCGTCTCATTACTCTTTCAAAGATTTTTATGATGTGAGAAGTGAGGGATACTGGTCTGAAATTTTTAGCTAGTGCTCTACTACCTCCCTTATGCAAAGGAGCTATGTTTGCACTCTTTAAGGCCTCCGGTATTTCACCTAGATCTAAGCTCTTTCTCCAAAGAATACTAAGGGCTCTTGCTAATGGTACTTTGCACTGCTTTATAAATAAAGCATTCCATGAATCTGGTCCAGGTGCTGAGTGAGTGGGTATGTTGTCCATTTCTTTTTCGAAATCTATGGGATATGTACTAATGTCGGTTTGGTGGTCTGTCGGCCTTCTGCTGGAGTGAAAAATATTTCTGCATTTTCTACCTTGCTGTCATTTAGTGGGTTGCTGAACACTGACTCATACTGTTCTTTTAGGATTTCACTCATTTCCTGTTCATCGTCAGTATACGAATCTCCTCTCAATAATGGTCCAATTCTACAGGTAGTTCTTAGCTTAGATTTTGCATAGGAATAGAAATATTTTGGGTTTCTTGCAATATCCTGTATGGGTCTTTGTTCCCTTTGTACTTCTTCTGTCAGGTATGACATCTTAAGTTTTTGCTCTAATTCAGTGATCTCTCGGTTAAGGCTATCTCCTCTGTTGCAACATATTTGTGTTTTTCAACAATTCAGTAACCTGTTTTCTTCTTCTGTACCATCTCCTACGCTCTCTCTCTATATCTGATCTTCTTCTGGGTTTCCTCAATGGTACGTGCTTTATACATACCTTGTATGCTTCTGTATTCAGCTTCTCTAGGCACTGGTGGGGATTTAGTAGACTGAAACATTGGAATTTGCCGAAAATAGGGCTCAAACTGGGCGAAATCGCTGATGCATAAATGTCATCGATACCGCTAACTTCACGAAAGCATAATTCCGTTAGTTTTCGATCAAATTTCATAATTTTGGTGTCGTTGTGATCGGAAAAAGATTCTCTATCATTTCATAAGAAAAAATATTTTTTTTTTTAAAAATCTGCGACCCTGAGAACGAGTTTCGGAGAGGGCCTGGCGACCCCAAAGGGTTAACATATAAACAATACCAGTGTCTGCAAGATGCAGCTTAAAAACTTCTTGATACCACAACAAAAAAGTGTGGGTGGAAAAAGTCAAAATTGTAGACATAAAATACACCAAGTACATCACTTGAGGAGTAAAATAAATTGTCCTTACCATTGTCTGCAAGATAAAACTTAACTTGTTGTAAACCTTCATAAAATGATTTGTGGAGAATATATTAGTTTCCAGGCAAAAATAATAACAGTCTGGCTGATCAAACATCCTAGAAGCCAGAATTATTTCATTTTTGGGAAAACACTAAACCTGTAAAGGTCATACAATGCACTAGGAAATGGAAGTCATTCTGCTTGGATACAAAAACAAAAAAATAATGTAACTCAAAAATACAGTGGACTCTCCCTTTTCAAGATTAATCCATTCCAGAGTCTGATGAAATCTGAAATTCACAAAAACTGAAAACATTTTCCCCATAAGAAATAATGTAAATCCAATTAATCCGTTCCGGACACCCAAAAGTATTAGCAAAAAATATTTTTTTTTAGAGATTAAATATAGATTTACATACAGAAAAGAATGACAAATAAATATAAAGCACTAATAACATGTATAAATGAATATTTCACATCACACTTACCTTTATTGAAGACTTGTTGGTGTATGGAAGACAGAGAGGAGGGAAGAGGGAGGACTGATTATTGTTTGTAAGGGGAATCCCTTTCCATATGGACTTTAGGTACCAAGTCCTTATCCGGGGTTACTTCCCTTCTTTGTTTTTTTAATGCCACTAGGACCAGCTTGAGTCATTGAACCCCTGTAGCACAAAAAAAAATCTGTCCAGAGAGATCTGTTTCTGGGGTCGCTTTAAGAATTGCCTAAAATAGGACAAGGCAGTATCATTGAACATGTTGCAGAAATGGCCTGCAACAGCTTTGTTAGGGTGATGTTCCTCCACAAACATTTGCACCTCACTCCACTTTGCACAAAAGTTCTTAATCTTTGAAGAAGGCACCTTCTTCCCTCTCTCTCTTCCTCCTCCTCTGAAGCAATTTCCTCAGCTGTGCTCTGTTGCTGTCGCAGATTAAGGTCTTGCAGCTCTTCAGTGGTGAGCTCTTCACTGTGGTCCTGCACCAACTCTTCCACATCTTAGCCACTCACATCCAACCCCATGGAATTCCCCAATGCCACAACAGGCGTAGGTTCAACAGGGTCAGCCCCAAACCCTTCAAAATCCTTCTTGAGGACACATTCTGGCCACAATTTTCTACAAGCAGAGTTCATTGTCTTGGAAGTCACTCCCTGCCAAGCCATATCTATAAGGGTTATGCAATTGAGAATATTGAAGTGATCCCTCAAGAACTCTCTTAGGGTCAATTCAGTGTCCGAGGTCATGTCAAAGCGCCTCTGAAACATTGCTTTGGTGTAGTGTTAATCGAAGTTTGAAATGATCTGCTGGTCCATGGGCTGGATGAAAGGAGTGGTATTAAGGGGCAAGAACTTCCCTGTGATGAAACTAAACTCCTCCAACAACTGGTCATCCAAGTCTGGAGGATAAGCAGGAGCATTGTTCATTAACAGGTGGTAATTGATTTTCCAGGAGGTATTTCTTCACACTGGGGCCAAACACTTCATTGAAACAACCAAGGAAAATTTCCCTCGTGACCCATGCCTTATTATTAGCCTTCCACATCACACACAATTTACTCTTGATGACTCTGTTTTTCTTGAACACTGAGATTTTTAGTGATACACCAGTAAAGGCTTCACTTTTAAATCCCCACTTGCATTACCACAGAACAAGAGAGTTAGCCTGTCTTTCATAGGCTTGTCCTGCCAGTGCCTTTGTCTCCTGTGTGATGTAGGTTCTCTTTGGCATTCTCTTCCAAAAGAGGCCTGTTTCGTCACAATTGAACACTTGTTGGGGATGAATCCTTCAGCCTCTACATACTCCTTGAATTCATTCACAAATTTTTAAGCTGCACGTTTGTCTGAACTTGCAGCCTCACCATGCCTTACAACACTGTGTATGCCAGTTCGCTTCTTGAATTTTTCGAACCAGACTTTGCTGGCCTTAAATTCACTAACATCAGCACTCGTTCCAAGCATTTTCTTTACGAGATCGGCCTTTTCGCAAATTATCGACTGCACAACACTATCTCCCGCTAACTGTTTTTTGTTGATCCACACCAACAATTTCTCCACATCTTCGAGAGTTTGCGATCTCTGTTTCGTTATCACTTTTACCCCTTTTGCAACATCAGCTTCATTGATTTCTTTTTTCTTTGCCATGATGGAACTGATAGTTGATGCAGGCTTGCCGTACATCCTGGTGATGTTGACGACACGTATGCCACTTTAATATTTTTCTACAATTTATTTCTTTAATTCTATTGTGTTTCTCACCTTCTTTATCAAAGGGCTGGCACTAGGAGCTTTCTTTGGGCCCAGGGTGGCTTATTTAGCAGTCACACAATAAAAAAGTGCCAAAACAATGTTTTATTACAAAATGTTTCCTATGATCTCGCAGGATAATGTTCACTCACCAAGTAACAAAGCAACACTGACTGAGAATGCATGTGTGGGAGGTCATGTGTGCTGGCACTCAGACATGTTCTGTACCACCAACAAGAACGGAGGAAAGTAACTAAAACTGAGCCAATATTTTTACGAAAAGAGTCAGTGATAACTGAAATTCATGAAAACAGAGGGTCCACTGTATAGTTTACCTCATGATTAATTATTATATTCAAGAGCAAGTGCTAAGTCAGTATGGGTCATACAGCCCCTGGAAAATAAGAGGGAGTGGAAGGTATTCACATCTGATCCAAGGAAGGTGAGGAATAACTAACTCCTTGGATTAAGACCATATTACCAGCACCAAGGCAATCATTGTTAAATGGAATTTTCTAATGAATGGACTCTCAGGTGTCGTATTAGGGATGATTTCTGTGAAAAGTCTTTTAGACATTCAGAACACTGATATGGTTTTTCTTGTGAATGAACTCTCATGTGTCGTATTAGGCTTGATCTATGTGAAAAATCTTTTAGACATTCAGAACACTGATATGGTTTGTCTTGTGAATGAACTCTCATGTGTCGTATTAAATGAGATCTCTCTGAAAAACCTTTTAGACATTCAGAACACTGATATGGTTTTTCTTGTGAATGAACTCTCATGTGTCGTATTAAATGAGATCTCAGTGAAAAACCTTTTAGACATTCAGAACAGTGATATGGTTTTTCTTGTGAATGAACTCTCATGTGTCGTATTAAATGAGATCTCTGTGAAAAACCTTTTAGACATTCAGAACACTGATATGGTTTTTCTTGTGAATGAACTCTCATGTGTCGTATTAAATGAGATCTCTCTGAAAAACCTTTTAGACATTCAGAACAGTGATATGGTTTTTCTTGTGAATGAACTCTCATGTGTTGTATTAAATGAGATCTCTGTGAAAAACCTTTTAGACATTCAGAACACTGATATTGTTTTTCTTGTGAATGAACTCTCATGTGTCGTATTAAATGAGATCTCTCTGAAAAACCTTTTAGACATTCAGAACAGTGATATGGTTTTTCTTGTGAATGAACTCTCATGTGTTGTATTAGATTTGATCTATGTGAAAAATCTTTTAAATTCAGAACACTGATATGGTTTTTCTTGTGAATGAACTCTCATGTGTCGTATTAGACTTGATCTATATGAAAAGTCTTTTATACATTCAGAACACTGATATGGCTTTTCTTGTGAATGAACTTTCATGTGTTTTGTCAGATTTGATCTATATGAAAAGTCTTTTAGACATTCAGAACAACGATATGGTTTTTCTTGAGAATGAACTCTCATGTGTTGTGTTAGATGTGATTTATATGAAAAATCTTTTAAACATTCAGAACACTGATATGTTTGTTTCCTTGAAGAAACTCTAATATCTTGCATCTTATTGTTTGCCATAAAAGTCATTTACTTAACACCTTCACTATTGTGACTCCCAAAATTAAAAGTGCCGAGTGTGTCACAAATTTTCAAATGGTAAAGAATGTTTTTCTCAAGTTATGACAACACAAATGCAACATCTGATGGAAAATTAAGAGAATTATTTAGGTACAAATATATGCATCAACAATTTGGCCTATTTTACATCCTATTTTAGCCTATTTCAATAATTAAGTTGATCCAATTCCTAGCCAACATACCTACTGTTCAATCAATTATGCACAGGAAACCAACCATTCATTTATTTTAGGTAATTTGACTAATTTTACAAATTCAAAAAATCTAATATAAAAACAGAGTTCAAAATAGAGAGGGTAACTTCCCCAAGCAGCTGAATCTGTTAGACAGAAATTATTGGAGAAACCAGAAGTGAGAACCGTGCAGTGGCAAAGTCTGGAGATGACCAAGAACATGAAGCCTCCATGTTGTCTCAGACTCTCTGCCTTCAGGTTGAAACACTGCCTCTGAAACACAAATATTAGAATAGTGATGGTTATGTTATGTTAGGTAGGTGACTTTTACTACCAGGTGAGGAGAGAGTAATAATCAGAATGAACTAGAGGTGGTGGACTGTATTATGAAAATAGTTGAGTATAGATTAGTGATATGCTGGATGAACATTAATAATACAGTAGGAGAACAGATTAATGAAGATGCTGAAAAACACTGTAAACATTCCAGTCACTAAAACAACTTTGCCTCAGTTCAGTATGTCCCCTGTGGCTTCTCCTATATAATACCATAATTCTCTGAGAACTAAAATATAACCATCACAATAATTGAAGCAGACCTACTGAACACATGTAAAAAATATGTAGGGGCCAGGGAGGATCCTACCTTTCTTTATGGAAACTGACTATAATAAAATATTTCTGTCACTTTGACCTCTACTTCAAACTAATTCCACATTGAAACCAACCAAAATCCTCTCCTTCTCACTAGTAAGTCTTCCATTCTATCAATTAACACCAAGAAACAACCAATAAAACCATTCAAACAACCCTAGAAATTCACCACAAAGTTGCTATATTAAACCAAACACAAGGTCAGTGGTTTATTTTCTCAGGTACACTGTGCACACTGTCCTGACTCAGTCTCTCACCTCAGGTACACTGTGCACACTGTCCTGACTCAGTCTCTCACCTCAGGTACACTGTGCACACTGTCCTGACTCAGTCTCTCAGCTCTGGGCTAAAATTTGCCACTAACAGCAAATTTAAGGATGATATTCTTAATATGTTGATCTGCATCACACTGGCATCAATGACAAATCTATGTGACACTGGCATCAGTGACACAGATGTATGTGACACTGACATCAAAGACATAGATCTATGTGACACTGGCATCAATTATATATATCTATGTGACACTAGCATCAGTAACACAGATCTTACACACACAACCCACACATAGAAGAGAGGAGCTTACGATGATGTTTCGGTCCAACTTGGACCATTTACAAAGTCACAATAACACAAAGAACAGGTAGAAGGGGTATTTATAGGCAAGCAGACAGGGAAGGGCACAAGAAAGTTGTGGAGGAGTAATAGTGGAAGTAGTAGTGGTAGTGGAAGTAGTAGTGGTAGTGGAAGTAGTAGTAGTGGAGTCAGTCAATACTAGGAAAGAGGAGCACTGCAATAAAGCTGGCGGCCTGCATAGGGTAAGGTCAAGAACACAGAGGGGAAAAAAATGATGAAAATAAAATAAAGAAGGACAAATTTGCCGAAAATAGGGCTCAAAGTGGGCAAAATCGCCGATGTGTAAATGTCATCGATACCGCTAACTTCGCGACAGCATTATTTCGTTAGTTTTCCATCCAATTTCATAATTTTGGTGGCGTTATGATGGGAAAAAGATTCTCTATCATTTCATAAGAATTTTTTTTTAAAAATTTGCGACCCTGAGACCGAGTTTGGGAGAGGGCCTCACGACCCTAAAAGGGTTAATACTAGAGAAATTGATCATACAGTGGACTTTCGGAAATCGAACAAATCTGAAATAGAACAACAAATTCGATTTTGGTAATCAAACACATTCCGCTAATCGAACAAGTGCTTACCAAACCTGTCCACCCAGGCGTCGTGAGTCAGTCTAGCTTTGTTTATCCTCCAGTGAACATTACCCTGCTTGCTCTTCCAAACATTTCACAATTAATTGTGTTTGGAGCTTGTTCATTGGTTGAGGCAGTGGTGGTGAGAGGCAGTGGTGGTGAGGGGCAGTGATGGTGAGAGGCAGTGGTGGTGAGAGGCAGTGGTGGTGAGAGGAAGTGGTGGTGAGAGGCAGTGGTGGTGAAAGGCAGTGGTGGTGAGAGGCAGTGGTGGTGAGAGGCAGCAGTGGTGAGAGGCAGTGGTGGTGAGAGGCAGTGGTGGTGAGAGGCAGTAGTGGTGAGGGGCAGTGGTGGTGAGAGGCAGTGGTGATGAGAGGCAGTGGTGGTGAGAGGCAGTGGTGGTGAGAGGCAGTGGTGGTGAGAGGCAGTGGTGGTGAGGGCAGTGATGGTGAGAGGCAGTGGTGGTGAGAGGCAGTGGTGGTGAGAGGAAGTGGTGGTGAGAGGCAGTGGTGGTGGGAGGCAGTGGTGGTGAGAGGCAGTGGTGGTGAGAGGCAGTGGTGGTGAGAGGCAGCAGTGGTGAGAGGCAGTGGTGGTGAGAGGCAGTGGTGGTGAGAGGCAGTAGTGGTGAGGGGCAGTGGTGGTGAGAGGCAGTGGTGATGAGAGGCAGTGGTGGTGAGAGGCAGTGGTGGTGAGAGGCAGTGGTGGTGAGAGGCAGTGGTGGTGAGAGGCAGTGGTGGTGAGAGGCAGTGGTGATGAGAAGCAGTAGTGGTAAGAGTCAGTAGTGGTGAGAGGTAGTGGAGGTGAGAGGCAGTGGTGGTGAGAGGCAGTGGTGGTGAGAGGCAGTGGTGGTGAGAGGCAGTGGTGGTGAGAGGTAGTGGTGATGAGAAGCAGTAGTGATAAGAGGCAGTAGTGGTGAGAGGCAGTGGTGGTGAGAGGCAGTTGTGGTAGAGGCAGTGGTGACAGGCACTGGTGATGAGAGGCAGTGGTGACAGGCACTGGTGATGAGAGGCAGTGGTGACAGGCAGTGGTGATGAGAGGCAGTGGTGATGAGAGGCAGCGGTGATGAGAGGCAGTGGTGGTAGAGGCAGTCTTAATGTAGAGTGAGAGGTGAGTAAATAAGATTAAATGAATAAAGGAGAGAGAATGAGAGTGTAGAAGGTTCGCAAGTTTTGTAAACAAACCTAGAATGGTATACAATACCGACAAGATGAAATTAAGACACATGTGCAACATCTGGGTATCTTTATAGTAGACGTTTCACCATCCAGTGGATTTATCAATACAAAATTCTAGGACATAATTTGAAGAGAGTAGAACTATATACAAAAGATGAGGTAATCAGTTTCTCGGCCTAGGAGTTTGTGTGTTCAGCACTGTAATTGTGGAGATTCTGAACCCTCCTTACCTGTTCTTCAGAATCTCCACAATTACAGTGCTGAACACACCAACTCCAAGGCCGAGGGACTGATTACCTCCTCTTTTGTATATAGTTCTACTCTCTTCAAATTATGTCCTAGAATTTTATATTGATAAAGCCACTGGATGGCGAAACGTCCACTATAAAGATACCCAGATGTTGCACATGTGTCTTAATTTCAAACCAGTGTTGTTGTTGTTGCTGTTACCAGCCTGGACACGAATGAATTCTGTTCACTCCGTGAAGCTGACTGGAAAGAAGTGATCTAATGCAGTTAGCATTACAAACTCCATTTTCTCTTATACTAACACATCTGAAGGAGGAAAGAATGGGAAGATGTTTTCATAGCTGGACCAAGAATGCCCACCACCACCACCCTCCCCCACCACCACATTCGTAATGACATACATATTTTATTCATTCTAGAGTGTATATCAGGTTTTTATGTTATTTATATTGTTTATTATGTCATATTAGATGAATTGTGATAGATAAATAAGCTGTCGAGTTGATAATAGCGTCATAGTGAAGTACTATTTTGTCATGCCTCCTGACAGCAGGAACAGATTAATTGTATTTCCATTATTTCTTACAAGAAATATTGATTCGAGAATTGATGGGAAGGTGGAGGATTCGATGGATTTGTTAATGAGTGTTGCAATAATTGGTGACAGTACTTGAGAAGCTCTTTTGCACATAAAAGGTGGGTAAGTTATTTATATCTCCTGCCTTGTTTTTAAGGGTGTTCATGATGAGTGAGACTTCTGTTGGGTTGGTTGGAGGTAGGAATAGTGTATTCGGGTAGGTGCCCATGAGGTAGTCTGATGGACAGGTGTTTGAGCTTGGGATCTTACTCGCTAGATTCTTTCCTATGGTGGAGAAGAAAACATTAAGTCTGTTTGCTGTTTCAGTTGGTGGGAGCCGGGGTTCATCTGATTTTGTTAATTTGATTGTTTTGTTTTTCGATATCTTTTTAGGTCCAAGAATTTCAGATGGGGGTTTTCCAGGGCTTTTTCATATCACCTTTTATGTTATGTAATCTGTTTTCATAATACAATTTTTTTGACCTTATCAGGCTGGTTAGGTTTGACGAGTAACGTTTAGAATGGTCTCTGGTTATTTGACCCATTCTGTACGGTTTTCATATCGGTGTTTTTTATTGGATTTAAGGATGCTGGGTGTTAGCCAGGGACTCTTCAGTCTCTTAGCTGTTATCTGTTTAGTTTTTTTAGGGCAATGCTTGTTATAGAAGTAGTGTTTTTTTTTTTAGAAAATTATTAATACATTCATCAGTATCTGTATATGTTTCTATCTCATTATGCCAGTCGATGTTGATCATATCTGCTATAAAGTTATTACCAGCTGACTTGTTATGTAGTCTGAAGGTAACTTTAGTAATGTCTTGGGGCAATTTACCTAGGTTGATTATGAAAAAGGTAGGATAGTGGTCTGTGGTGTTGTCTGTGATTATGCCTGACTTTAAAGGGAATGTATGGTGTTAGTCCAGATGTGGTCTAATAAGGAGATACAGTGGACCCCGCTATTCGAACTTAATCCGTTCCAGGAGCTAGTTCTCAACGTGAAATGTTCGAATGGCGATTTAATTTTTCCCATAAGAAATAATGGAAATACAATTAATCTGTTCCTGCTGTCAGGAGGCATGACAAAATAGTACTTCACTATGAAGCTATTATCAACTCGACAGCTTATTTATCTATCACAATTTGTCTAATATGACATAATAAACAATATAAATAACAAAAACCTGATATACACTCTAGAATGAATAAAATATGTATGTCATTACGAATGTGGTGGCTGGGGAGGACAGTGGTGGCGGGCATACTTGGTTCAGCCATCAATGTAACTGCATTAGATCACTTCATCCTTCAACGGAGTGAACAGAAATCATGAGTTTGAACTGGTAACACACAACAACTGGTTTGATTACAAAACTCCCGAACCTTTATTTAATCTTGTTTACTCACCTCGCACTCTACATTAAGACTGCCTCTACCACCACTGCCTCTACCACTGCCTCAACCACCACTGCCTCAACCACCATTGCCTTCTACTACCACTGCCTCTACTACCACTGCCTCTATTACCACTGCCACGGGTGACAGAAATCAAAGTGTGAGACTGGTAACAGCAACAACTGGTTTGTCTACAACTCCCAACTCTCTTCACTTCTTTACTCACCTCAGCACTCTACATTAAGACTGCTCTACCACCACTGCCTCTACACACTCAACCTGCCTCTACTGCCACTGCCTCTAACCTGCTCTACCACCACTGCCTCTACCACCACTGCCTCTACCACCACCACTGCCTCTACCACCACTGCTCTACACCACTGCCTCATCACCACTGCTTTACCACCACTGCCTCTACCACCACTGCCTCTACCACCACTGCCTCTATCACCACTGCCTCTATCACCACTGCTTCTATCACCCTGCCTCTATCACCATGCTTCTACCACCACTGCCTCTCACCACTGCCTCTACAACCACTGCCTCTAACCACTGCCTCTACCACCACTGCCTCTACCGCCACTGCCTCTACCGCCACTGCCTCTACACCACTGCCTCTACCACCACTGCCTCACCACCACTGCCTCTACACCACGCCTCTACTCACCACTGCCTCTATCACCACTGCCTCTACTCCACTGCCTCTACCACCACTGCCTCATCACCACTGCCTCTATACCACTGCCTCTACCACCACTGCCTCTACCACCACTGCCTCTACTACCAGCCTCTACACCACTGCCTCTACTACCACTGCCTCTACCACCACTGCCTCTACCACCACTGCCTCTACCACCACTGCCTCTACCACCACTGCCTCTACCACCACTGCCTCTACCACCACTGCCTCTACCACCACTGCCTCTACCACCACTGCCTCTACCACCACTGCCTCTACCACCACTGCCTCAACCACCACTGCCTCAACCACCACTGCCTCAACCACCACTGCCTCAACCACCACTGCCTCAACCACCACTGCCTCAACCACCACTGCCTCAACCATCACTGCCTCTCACCACTGCCTCACACTTAATGAGCAAACTCCAAACAATTATAATTAAGTGTGAAATGTCTGGATGAGCGTGCAGGGTATTGTTCTCTCAGTGTAAACAACGCGGGACTGGCTCTCCATGTCTGCGCGGTGAGGCACCTAAGCGCCTGGGCGGACAGGTGATGGACGCACTTGTTCAAATCGTGATATTTTGTTCGCATTGCGATATCAATTTTCTTGTTCTAATGACGATATGTTCTATTGCCGAGCCGTTCAAAAGCGGGGGTCCACTGTACTAGTCTCAGAGATTCTTTAAGGTTTTAATATTGTTGGTCGTAACAAGCAGTTGTTCATAGTGTTTGTGAATTCAGTTACGTGTGGGTCCTGGTCATGTAGAAGATTTATGTTGAAATCTTGTGTGAGCAGCAAATTATCTTTGTTCATGTGTGCATCAGTTATCAGGTTTCCTAATTTGTCACTAAAGAGGTGAATGTCTGACTGTGGTAATCTGTAGATGTTTATCACTGTGAGGGGTTTTTGCAGGTCTTTTGATTTAAATTTAGCTATAATATATTCTCCATGTTCATCCCTTGTGCAAGAATTATTGATACATTCAAATTGATCTGAGTAGTATATAGCTGTTCCACCCCCTTGCTGGTCTGTCCTACAGTTGTGTATGGCTGTGTAACCAGGAATGGCATAGACATCTGTAGTACCAGGCTTTAGCCAGGTCTCAGTGAGTGTGATGACTGACATACTGGTATGCAGGGAACTGAGTAATGCTGTGAGTTCATGTTTTCTCAAAGATCTGACATTGTAATTAAAGATAGTTATGTTATTGTTGGCTCTGAGTAATGTCTTTGCTTGGTCTGCTGTATAATAATTACAGTTGCTGTTTGATGCATGTTAGTCATTTAATAAAAGGTTGATATCAGGATCAATGCTTGTAATCATATGATTGTGTGTGATTCTACAATTAGACTTTTGAACAAAGTATTATGTTAAACTTAATATTATATAATAACAATACTAGAAATTGTTTTTAGAGTTTCTTCTAGATATATATTTTATTTCAAATTAAGAAAATGATGATACTATAAGATTTTAAATGACAATATGATGATATGAAATTGCAACAAGTGTCAAGGAGGATGAACATATCAAATTGAGATCATCTTTAGTAAAATAATATTGGGTTTGGAAGTTTGTTACAGTATGAGTATTTAGTATAGGGTGAGTAGGTGATTTTTGAGAAGAGTCTTGAATTGATTTTCCGACAAGGTTAACTTGATATTTACTGGTAATGAATTCCAGATTCTGGGGCCCTTTATGTGCATAGAATTTTTACATTGGTTAGTATGGACTCTGGGTATGTCAAATAGTGATCTGTGTCTTGTGTCATGTTCGTGGGACCTATTAAAGTTGTTGAGGAGAATTCTGAGTGCAGGGTTGATATTAGCATGTAGAGTTTTATGTATGTAGAAGGCACATGGGAAGTAATGGTTCGACTTTAGGCCAGTTCGAGTTGAGGCCAAGCTAGTAATTTATCTTACTAGCTAATGGATTGCTTCAAGTAGTTTTTAAAAAATTAAAGAGATACAGTTAACTCTTAACCCTCTACCGAGCAGGACTGAGTATACAGTGGACCCCCGGCTAACGAACACCCTGGAAATCGTACAATTATGTAAGTATAATATTGTAAGTGCTTGTGGAAGTGTATTTTTGAGGGTCTGAAATGGACTAACCTACTTGACATTATTTCTTAAGGGAGTAAATTTGTTTGGTAATGGCACTTGAGCAGGCTTCTGGAATGAAGTTTTTTCGTTAGCCGGGGGTCCACTGTACTCGGTCCTAAAAGCATGTTTTTGTGTGAGTCTTCCTACTCCCACCGTGCATCTGGGTTCCCGTTCTCTATTTCTGACCAATCACAAGCCTTCTGTGAGTCGCTCCAGCTAAGTGGGGACGGCATCTCATCGCTTCCCATTGGTTGAGAGACAAAATATAAACACTTGTAGCTTGGTGTCGCTCAGAGCCGGATTTTTCCTCTACTGACACTCGTATACAGTGGACCCCTGAGTATAGGCCGTAATCCATTCCAGGAGGTAGGCCTCAACTCGAACTGGCCTAAAGTCGAAACATTACTTCCCATAAGAAATAATGTAAATACAATTAATCCGTTCCACCCAAAAATATTCACCAAAATTTTTTTTTAGAGAATAAATACTATAGTTTTACATACAGAAAACAATGAGAAATAAATATAAAGCACTAATTTTAATAGATAAATGAACATTTAAATCAGTTTTACCTTTATTGAAGACTCTTGTTGGCATATGAGAGAGGCAGGAGAGTTTGTTTGGAGGCAGGACAAGATAGTCCTTCAATATGACAATAATAACAACTCTACAGCTAATTTATCTAGCACAATTCATCTAATATGACATAATAAACAATATTAATAACATAGAAACATGATATACAATGGACCCTCAGTTTTCGTTCAAAATTCATTCCAGAATGCTGTTTGAGTGTCATTACCGAACGAATTTGTTCCCATAAAGACAAATGTAAATTAGATTAGTCGTTTCAGAACCCCAAAAATACACTTACAAAAGCTCTTACAAAAACACATTTACATAATTGTTCAAGTTTGGAGGTGAACGAAAACCGAGGGTCCACTGTATATTCTAGAATGAATAAAATGCCATTACGAATGTGAGGACTGGTGGTAGTGTGTTGTTGTTGTTGGGTTTATAAGGGCCAATGAACATAAACTGTATATATAGTTGTGGTGGTGGGCAGCAGCAGAATTCACCACCACTATTCACACAAACATTGTACATAATTTATAAATAAGAAATATTTACACTTTAATTTATAAATAAGAAATATTTACACTTTCCTTGGAGGAGATGGTGGCAGAGGGCGGCGTTCTTGTCAGTGCCCCTATATTTCTCAAACAATGTAGGAGTTAAGTTTCGTGTTGTCATTTTCTATCGCTTAATCGCTTAACTTACTTGCTACAATGTTAATGCTACACTTTATCGATGGATGGTGCTATAGCCTTTATCGACTTGTGCTGCTTTAGTAAAACCTATCACAGAATCACTGAAGAAGGCATATTCTCCCCGCTCTTCCTCCTCCACTTTGGTACTTTGCTACAATTTCTTCAATTCTATCCTGTTTGTCACTTTCTTTACCAAAGGGCTGCCACTATGAAGTTTCTTTGGGCCCATGGTGGCTTATTTCAGTCACAATCAATAAACAAGCACTAAACACAATTAATTTATTGTGATAAACAAAGCTAGACTGGCTCACGATGCCTGCGCGGGGACGCGCTTAAGCATGGGAAGACGGACAGGTCTGGTACACGGGCCGATACACAGGGGATGGCCGATAGTCGGGGAAAAATTGGTCCGAAAAAAGTGATCAAACACGAGCCGGCCTATACTCGGGGGTCCACTGTACACTGTAATTATACTCTCTACAATGTCGGTAAGTACTGACTGTTGTGTCCAGTGTGTAAATAAATAGTTTAGGCATATTTTGAGATATATATAAAGTGTTTGTGAAGCATAATTGGGCCTGTCAAGGCCCAATTAGCAATTTCAGTAAATAAATATTTATATAAAAATTTCTAATGCATATATGAATTCTGTAGTGGTCTGGTTTATACAGAACATTTTTATTGTCATTCCAGATCAATGAGAAATTGTTTTACGGGGATTCCTCCAAACAGAAGTCCAAATATGTCTGCATTCTGGAGGAAAGTGATTCGGATCCAGAGCAAGATGACCTGTTGCCATCTCCAGTGCAGTACCAACGTGCAGAAAGGCCTGATGACAGTGTGAGGTTTGACAAAAACGATAGGTTTGATAAAAAGCTAGGTCACTGGCCAGTGCAAGGCAAGATATTTACATGCAAGTATTGCAGCAAAACAAAAATTATGTCATATACTCATTTTGCTATGCCGTATGCAAAATAAATAATGTACCAGGTGAGATATTTTTCATTCCAGAATGCTGTTCAAGTGCCATTACTCAACAAATTTATCTCCTTAAGAAATGCATAATAGACTAGATCCTAAATGACCCAAAATTACCTACAGAAGCATTTAAAAAAATAAACTACATAAAGGGTGAGTTTGGGACCATCGTAAACCGGGGTACCACTGTATATGCACTAAGAAGGAAAAATATTGCCCGCTGCTGCCCGTAGCAGCAGCGGCATCCAAGCTCTGTACTTTACTCAACACCCAGAGCTTATCAATGCTCCCATGATGACCTAGCTGCTAGCAAAACTGCACTAACCAACGTAGCATCCAAAATGACCCAAGAATACCAGCAGTGAGACCTACAAACCAAATAAACTGACGATCAAAGGAAGACCGCCCCTCAAACCCAAAGCACCACCCTGCTGCCAAACAAACGCTTACCCTAAGCTTTGTACAAATACAGCTTTTCCTTCTTGCCACATCAACTTCTACTACAGTGGACCCTCGGTTAACGAAATTAATCCGGTCCAGGAGCTATTACTTAATCTGAATCTTTCGTTATCTGAAACCTTATTTCCCATAAGAAATAATGTAAATACAATTAATTCGTTCCACAAAAAATAATCGCAAAAAAAACAATAACATTTACTTACCTTTATTGAAGAGTTGCAGGCATCTGGAAGGTAGAGTTGCTGACAGGGGCAGGGTGTTAATGGTTGGAAGGGAATCCCCTCCAAAGGACTTCAGGTAACAAGTCCCTCTCTGGGGTTACTTCCCTTCTTTTTCTTTTAATGCATGCCTGCTACACTCCCTGCATGCCTGCTACACTCCCTGCATGCCTGCTACACTCCCTGCATGCCTGCTGCACTCCCTGCATGCCTGCTACACTCCCTGCATGCCTGTGCACTCCTGCATGCTGTCACTCCCTGCATGAATGCTACACTCCCTGCATGAATGCTACACTCCTGCATGAATGCTACACTCCCTGCATGAATGCTACACTCCTGCATGAATGCTACACTGCATGAATGCTACACTCCCTGCATGAATGCTACACTCCCTGCATGAATGCTACACTCCCTGCATGAATGCTACACTCCCTGCATGAATGCTACACTCCCTGCATGAATGCTACACTCCCTGCATGAATGCTACACTCCCTGCATGAATGCTACACTCCCTGCATGAATGCTACACTCCCATAATGCCACCTGAATGCTACACTCCCTGCATGAATGCTACACTCCCTGCATGAATGCTACACTCCCTGCATGAATGCTACCCGCATGAATGCTACACTCACCTGCATGAATGCTACACTCCCTGCATGAATGCTACACTCCTGCTAATGCTACACTCCTGCATGAATGCTACACTCCCTGCATGAATGCTACACTCTCTGCATGAATGCTACACTCCCTGCATGCCTGCTACCACTGGGGTGCCACTAGGAAGCTTCTTTGGACCCATGGTGACTTATTTCACAGTGACAATCACTAAACCACCAAAAAAGACACCAAATATATTGTGAATCTTTGAAAGACCGCGCTAGGTAATGTTCTCTAATGGTAAACAACGCTTCACTGGCGTCCTGCGCTTGCGAGGAGCAGGCGGACACGTCTAATACCTTTCGGTAACCGAGGAATTTTTCGCTAACCGATTACGAAAAAAGCTTACGTTTTCCGAAGCTTACATTAACGGAACCTTTCGTTAACCGAGGGTCCACTGTACTACTGTGAAAAAATGAGGCACAACATCAGAAGGAACAATTCCAAGATCAGCAAGAAAACACTAAGAAATCTACTAATCAACTTGTCTACCCAGGACACCGGTACACCCTCCACTCCCTCACCACCACCCAGGATGCTGGTACACCCTCCACCCCCTCACCACCACCCAGGGCGACGCATCAACAACAAACATGGATGCCTCCCCCTCAAACTCCCCCTTCACCGGTTTCATTACAGATAATCTCTCAGGTATGACGAATGACCCAGATATTCTCAAGTCACACATCACCAGCTTAATTACTGAAAATATGAACCTACGTAAAACACTAGTGCAACAAGATGCCATGATGACACACCTTGAAAACAAAATCATCAGCCTTGAACAAAAGTTAACAACATCTGCAATGACTGACTTTGGCAAAACCCTCCAAACTGTCATTCATAGCCACACAGAACAGATAACATCTATTAATACAAAGGTTGAGGAAGCAGTAAAGGAGTGGAAGAATAACATGGATAACCAGTTTAACGACTACTTTGCACTCCAAGAGGAAAAAACCGAGCAAGATAAATTATCAGACGCAGTTATAGTGAACAGTCCACTCTTTCCCAGTGACATGACCCAAGCAAACAGTAAAGACATTACTATCCAGATCATAAAAGATCAAATAAAGGTTAATGTACCAGTGACAGAAATAAAGAAAGCACAATTACTAGGGTCCCATGGAAGAAAAAGTGTTATGCTTAGATTCACCACACATGGCAGGAAAAAAGACCTAATTAGCTCATCTATTACAGCAAGGAGAGAGGTACAGTGGTCCCTCGACTAACTAAATTAATCCATTCCAGGAGCTAGTTCTCAACACAAAAAATTCGTAATTCGAAACCTTATTTCCCATAAGAAATAATGTAAATACAATTAATCCGTTTACACCCAAAAATTTTCACCAAAAATTCATTTTTTTTAAAGAATAAATACTATAGTTTTACATACAGAAAACAATGAGAAATAAATATATATCACTAATTATAATGGACAAATGAACAGTTAAATAAGTTTTAACTTTATTGAAGACTTGTTGGCATATGAGAGTTTGTTTGGAGAGAGGACAATTAATAGTCCTTCAGAGCAAATGACATATGATAATATCAACTCTACAGCATTATTTATCTAGCACAATTCATCTAATATGACATAATAAACAATATTAATAACATAGAAACATGATATAAAATCTAGAATTAATAAAACATGTCATTACGATGTAAGACTAGTGGTAGTTTATTTGTTGTTGTTGTGTATAAGGGCCACTGACCATAAGCCGTGGTGGTAGTCGGTTCCAGCAGAAAACAAACAACACTATCACACAAACAATGTGCATAATTTATAAATAAGAAATATTTACACTTTAATTTTTAAATAAGAAATATGTACAATTTAATTTATAAATAAGAAATATTCACACTTATATAAATAAGAAGTACTTACACTTACATACCTTGGATTAGATGGTGGCAGAGGACAGCGCTCTTGTCAGTGTCCCTATAATCTCAAACAACATTGTAGAAGTTAAGTTTTGTGTTGTCATTTTCTATCGATTAATCGCTTAACTTACTTAACCCTTTGACTGTCGGAGGCCCCTCTCTGAAACTGTCATTCTGTCGGGAAATATTCAAAAAAAAAAAAAAAATTCTTATCAAAATGTTAAGATTATTTTTCGATTGTTTAAGTCACACAAAAATTTTTTGCCATCAGTACTTACCGAGATATAGAGGCATAAAGTTGGCAAAAAATGAGCAGCGTATGGCAACAGCGGCGAATGCCGCTCACCCGGTAAACTTTGGTTTACTTCCGTTCGTAGGTTTCTTGTTTTTTTCACTATTTTATTTTTTTACATAACTTATGTGGCCTGTGAGACCAAAGTAAGGTGCAATGTACAGTGGACCCCGAGTATCGTAATTAATCCGTTCCAGGAGCTAGTACTTAACACGAAGTTTACGAAATTCGAACCATTATTTCCCATAAGAAATAATGTAAATACAATTAATCCGTTCCACAAAAAAATATTCACATACTAAATTAAAAACAATATATATATATATACATTTACTTACCTTTATTGAAGAGTTGCAGGCATCTGGAAGGTAGAGTTGCTGATAGGGGCAGGGAGTTAGTGGTTGGAAGGGGAATCCCCCTCCAAAAGGACTTCAGGTAACAAGTCCCTCTCTGGGGTTACTTCCCTTTTTGGTCTTTTAATGCCACTAGGACCAGCTTGAGAGTCACCAGACCCCTGCCTGGTGAAGTAACTGTCAGAGTCCTCTGTTTCTGGCGACCCTTCAACACTTTCCTGAAGTGCGACATGGCTCTGTCACTGAAGTGGCTGCACAGAAGGCTCATTTCAGCTTGCTCAGAGTGGTGTCTTTCAACAAATGTCTGCAACTCATTCCACTTTGTACACATCTCCTTAAGCACTGAAGAGGGCACCTCCTTCTGTCTCTCACAATCCTCCTTTGAAGCAAACCTCAGCTGTGGTCTGTTGCTGTTCCAGATGAAGCTCTTGCAGCTCTTCAGTTGTTAGCTCTACCCTGTGGGCCTCCACCAACTCTTCCACATCCTCACCACTCACCTCCAACCCCAGGCTGTTCTCCAATGCACAATAGAGTCCACAACAGGCACAGGGTCGTCAGGGTCAAGGTCAGGGTCAGCCTAAATCCTTCAAAATCCCTCTGTTGGACACAACCTAGCCACAATGGTCTCCAAGCAGAGTTCAAAGTCCTGAAGTCACTCCCTCCCAAGCCTTACCTATAAGCGTATGCATTGCACAATGTTGAAGTGATCTTTCCAGAACTCTCTTAGGTCAACTCAGTGTCCGAGGTCACTTCAAAGCCCTTTTCAAACAGTGCTTTGGTGTACAGTTTCTTGAAGTTGGAAATGACCTGCTGGTCCATGGGCTGGAGGAAGTGGGTTAGAGGCAGAACTTCACTCTGATGAAATTAAACTTGTCAGACAAACACTCTTGCAAGTTGTGAGGGTGAGCAGGAGCATTGTCCAGTATCAGGAGGCACTTGAGTGGCAATTTCTTTTCAAGAGGTATTTCTTCACAGTAGGGCCAAACACTCCAGTCACCCATTCCTTGAAAATCTCCGTAGTGACCCATGCCTTGGTGTTAGCCTTCAAATGCACACACAAATTATTCTTGTCAACACTGTGATTCTTGAAGGGTCTGGGATTTTCATAGTGATACACCAGTAAGGCTTCACTTTAAAATCCCCACTAGCATTAGAACAAAACATGAGAGTTAGCCTGTCTTTCATAGGCTTGTGTCTGGCTGTGCCTTTTCCTCCTGAGTAATGTAGGTCCTGTTGGGCATTTTCTTCCAAAACAGGCCTGTTTCATCACAGTTAAACACTTGTTGGGGAGGAATTGTTCAGCCTCTACGAACCCCTGGAATTCATGCACAAATTTTTCAGCTGCACGTTTGTCTGAGCTGGCTGCCTCACCATGCCTCACAACACTGTGTATGCCACTACTTTTCTTAAACCTGTCAAACCAGCCTTTGCTGGCTTTAAAATCACTTGTCTCACCACTGGTTGCAGGCATTGTCTTGACAAGATCTGCGTGCAACTTCCTTGCCTTTTCACAAATTATCGCCATGGAAATACTATCACCTGCTCTCTGTTTTTCATTGATCCACACCAACAACAACTTCTCAACCTCATCCACTGTTTTCAATCTATTTTTCGTTAACATATCAACCCCTTTTGCAACATTAGCTTCCTTGATCTCATTTCTTTTGCCAGGATAGAGCTGATAGTAGAAGGGGTTTTGTTGTACATCCTGGCAAGATCACTCAGACGTACGCCACTCTCATATTTTTCTATAATCTCTTCTTCAGTTCGATGGTGTTCCTCACTTTCTTTACCACAGGGGTGCCATAGGAAGCTTCTTTGGACCCATGGTGACTTATTTCACAGTGACAGTCACTAAACCCCCAAAAAAACACCAAATGTAGTGTGAATGTTTGAAAGAGCGCGCTAGGTAATGTTCTCTCAATGTAAACAACGCTTCAATGGCGGCGTCCTGCGTCCCGCGCAGGCGCGGAGCAGGCGGACAGGTCTAATACGTTACGAAACACGAGCCATTTTACGATTCTCGAAATCGAAAAAAACTTACGAAACACGATGTTTATGAAATAAGAACCTTACGAAACTCGGGGGTCCACTGTATATATATATACACTTTGTATGCAACACAATATTCGCACAAACATTAGTATCATTATATTGTTTTCAAAACTTGTTTACACCTATACACGTGTGACAGAGTGAACAGGCAAAAAGGGGGGGTTGGCCTGTATATCACAGAGTCACTTATATGTTCAGAACTACTAAATGCCTCAAATGATGTAGTTGAAGTATTAGCAATAAAGGTCGAGAATCAAAACCTGGTGATCATGGTTGTCTACAATCCCCTGGATGCAATGTCCCAACAATTCCAGGAACAGCTTCTGAAAATTGACCACTGTCTGGAAAATCTTCCAGCTCCTGCCCCCAACATCTTGCTACTGGGGGATTTCAACCTCAGGCACCTAAAATGGAGGAACATTGCAAACAATATGGTAGCAGAGATAACACCAGGAGGCAGCTCAGATGAAAATTCACACATGCATTAACTTTTAAATCTCTGCACCACGTTCACCTTAACCCTTTCGAGGTTATGGTCGTACAAGTACGTCTTACGCACTGGGGTTATTGACGTACTAGTACGCCTAAATTCTAGCGCCCTCAAATCAAGCAGAAACAGGCTGTTAGGCCTAGATGTGATAGAATGGGTCTGTGCGGTCAGTGTGCGCAGTATAAAAAAATTCCTGCACCACAGAGTGCATAATGAGGAAAAAAACTCTGACCGTGTTTTTGGTTTAAAACAGCGACTTTGCAGTCTATTTTCGTATGGTATTTATTGTTGTATTCTCGTTTTCTTGGTCTCATTTGATAGAATGGAAGATATATTACAGAAATAACGATGATTTTAATTTGTTTTACAATAACAAGTACCTTGAAATTGAGCTCAAAGTAGCGAAAATGTTCGATTTTTGACGATGTTCAAAAGTAAACAAATCACACCATGTGTCCAATACACATCAACTGGCGAGTCTAATATTCATGCACAAGTGCTCTGATATGATTTATACCATTTTTACAGTGATGCAGTTGTATACATAACAGTAAATCTTCTATTTTTTTGTGAGAATAAAAATTCAAAATGGAAAGCAAAAGTAATGTAAGAGGGGCCTGGAGACGTGACTAATGAACAGAGAAGATGTTATTTTAGTGCCAGGAATGTCTGCCTTGTTTATTATGGACCCTATTTTGAAATTAGCATCGTTTGAAATTTGTGTGAAATTGGCCAAATTGCCATTTTCTGACCACTATTTTGGGTAGTTGAAATTGGTAAATAGGCGGTTTCTTGTACTCAATCGATAGAAGAAAGGGAGTTCTAGTGAAATAGCTATAATTTTAGTAGACTGAAACATTGGAATGTGCCGAAAATAGGGCTAAAAGTGGGCGAAATCGCCGATGCGTAAGTGTCATGGCTACCGCTAACTTCGCGAAAGCATAATTCCATTAGTTTTTGATCAAATTTCATAATTTTTGTGGCGTTATGATCGGAAAAAGATTCTCTATCGTTCCATAAGAATTTTTTTTTTTTTTTTTTTAAATTCGTGGACCCTGAGAACGAGTTTCAGAGAGACCCCTTGGACCCCCAAAGGGTTAAACCAGCATATAGTAGAGCCCACAAGATTAGAGAATACGCTGGACCTTATCTTCACCAACAATGATGATCTGATACGAAATGTCATCATATCAAAAACAATATACTCAGATCACAACATAATAGAGGTCCAGACATGCATGCGGGGAGCCCCAGATCAACAAAATGTGATCAGCCGCGAGGGAGCCTTCTCCAAATTCAACTTCAATAACAAAAACATAAGGTGGGACCAAGTAAACCAAGTCCTAAATGATATAAACTGGGAAGATTGCCTAAGCATCACGGATCCTAACCTATGTCTAGACCAAATTAACTCTGTGGCACTAGAGGTTTGCTCAAGGCAAATTCCCTTAAGGAAAAGGAGGAGAAGATGCAAACTAGAAAGAGAGAGGCGCTCCTATACAGGCGAAGGCAAAGAATAACGGAGCGGCTACAGGAGGCCAATATATCTGAAATACGTAGGGAGACACTAGTCAGAGAAATAGCAAACATCGAATTAAAACTAAAGGAATCAAGAAATGCGGGAAGAACAAAAAGCTATAAATGAAATTGAAAGAAACCCAAAGTATTTCTTTTCTTATGTAAAATCAAAGTCGAGAACAACATCCAGTATTGGGCCCCTACTTAAACGGGATGGGTCCTACACAGATGACAGCAAGGAAATGAGTGAGTTACTTAAGTCCCAGTATGACTCAGTTTTTAGCGAGCCGCTAACCAGACTGAAAATCGAAGACCTAAATGAATTTTTTATGAGAGTGCCACAGAACTTGACAGACGCATGCCTATCTGACATCACCACGACGCCAAATGACTTCAAAAGGCAATAAATGACATGCCCATGCAGTCCGCTCCAGGCCCAGA
>WNWK01020476.1:0-35773 GCA_009830355.1 Cherax destructor | reverse complement strand
ATATTAATTGTATGACCTACTAGACCTTGGCCAGCGCAGGTACGAGTTTCAGCTTTGGTGAGTAGATGAATGGTTCAGAGAACCGACAAGTTAAAATTGAACATATGCAACATTTGGGTATCTTTATTGAGGAAAGTTTCGCCACACAGTGGCTTCATCAGTCAATACAAAGGGACTGAGTACCTCAAAACTCCTACTCTCCTTACACCTTTCTACTTTGTATTGGACTGATGAAGGCACTGTGTGGCGAAACGTTTCCTCAATAAAGATACCCAAATGTTGCATATGTGTCTAATTTATAGCTTTGGTGAGAGTTGAAGCTGCTGGTGTTGACGGTGAGAACACATCCATACTTCGAAAAGAGGAAGAAATATCTTTGTACTGTTACCAGGACATTGTCGATAGAACGTATGTGGGAAATATGTACCTGATCTACATGACGTACAACAACATACATACTACATTCCACTCTCGATAACATGAAAAGATCCGTATTGGATGACATAAAGCTCGGAGTAATTGAAAAACCTCGATTTCTGTGTAATGGTGTAAGTTATGATTTCAACTGATAACAAGCAGAGTCAGTTATAGTGGTATGCTATGTCACGAGTGCTTGCCAATGCTTTGATCTGTAACCTGGAAATGCTGTCGGCTGGAGGGAAAAACATTTTCGTCCAAGACTATCTAAGAAATAAGTTGTGAAGGGGAAGTGGTCTCCTGTTAACGTGTAACGTAGGAAGTGAATGAGAAAGGAATGTCTTATCCAGTATTAGAATCGCTTAGAATGTGTCGAAGTCATTTGGACTATGGCTTCAAATTATTCTTTCTGGTAATACTCAAACAATCCTGAAATCGAAACAGCGTTGTGGGAGAAACCTGGAGCCTCATCATCGCAGAATGAAGGTGAGCGGCATCAAAAGTTTCAGGGTTAACTCAGGTACTGGAGTCAGTAAACCAGGTGTTGACCGAAAGTGATACAGACTTCTGAGGAGGAATATTGGGCGTGCCAGGGTAAGGAGTGTGTGCTGCAGCGATCAGGGACCCCGGAACGTGACATTAAATGACAGATCTTTCTTAAAAGAAGAAGGGGGAGGGGGGTAAGAGAACAGCTCCGAGGAAAAACAAAAAAAAACCGTAATCTTGCCCCTAAAATCACGATCTGCTTCGGTGTGGCAGGCAGTGCTGACGCTCCCTCTACACTTCCCTGCATATCAGTATTCTCAGCACACCAGGATGGCACCTCTTGAGCTGACTGAGCTAGGCTAGGTCAATAGTAGATGTGGGCGACCAACAACACCCGTTGACTATCACACCGGGAGTCATATCCCGTTTACTGTCTACCCCGGATCCCAAAGCGGACTATGTGGAATTACTATGTGGAAATATTTCCCTAATAAGCAGGGGGAGGAAAAGAGGGTTTATCTGGCATTTAGATTCGAACGGAGGAAGAAGACAATAGGTTTAATACTTTTGATCCCTACGCAGCTCCAAGGGTTCCTTTCCCCCTTAATTACAAAATTGTTTTGAACCATAGTATAGACAGATGTTTGCAACTGGTGAGTTAGAAAACATTGAAAAAATGCCTGAGAAGCATTTTGGCTTTTAGAATATGAATTTCTTGGGTATTACTAAGATTGAGAATTTAAAATGCGTGTTAAAGATATGAATGAACGATATTTGCTTTAGAGGTTTAGAGCAAATTTGGGAGACGCAGGAGTTTAGTGAACGTGTTTATCAGTATACTCAAACCATGATGCAACCTATCAGAAGATACGTGATCAAGCCGTGATATATTATTAATTAATCTCGGGTTTAATTCTGTAATGACCCAAAAAACTTAGGAGAAAATGCCCATCAAATATATTCTCCTTTGTAGCACATACAGTGTGAATGTTCTCAGGGCTGATCTAGGATTTTATAATACATATCATAATTATTTTCATTTTTTGAATTTAATAAATTTTTATTATAACTAATATTTTTCTTTCTGAAAAACTTCCTGTGTGATGAAGACATAAGAGTACTAATATGTAATGCAACTGGTAATGCATTAAAAAACTAGAGTAATTTTTGGAATAAAAATTTCAAAATTACTAAAAAATATATATAAAAAACACAGTTTTCGAAAAAAAACTGTTACACTTATTTTAATCAGAAAAAAAGAGAAGTATTTTTAATTACCAGCCAAGAGGAAGACTTACCACATAACACTGAGAGTGAACATTGTTACAAGAAGCTCTCTTCTTTGTTTACATTGGTCTATTGATATATACAGTATTAGCGACTGACACTCAAAATGTCTTAAAGGCTGAAGGACGGAAGACCTACCTACCTACATACTTACCTCCCTCTCTCCCTCCCCTTCCCTCCCTCTCCCTCCCTCCCTCTCTCTCCCTCCCTCCCTCCCTCTCTCCCTCCCTCTCTCCCTCCCTCTCTCTCCCTCCCTCTCTCTCCCTCCCTCTCTCTCCTCCCCCCCCTATTTCCCTCTCTCTCCCTCCCTCTCTCTCTCTCCCTCTCTCTCTCCCTCCCTCTCTCTCCTCCCTCCCTCTCTCCTCCCTCCCTCTCTCTCCCTCCCTCCCTCCTCTCCTCCTCCCTCCCTCTCTCCTTCCTCCTCTCTCTCTCCCTCCTCCCTCCTCCCTCCCTCTCTTCTCCCTCCTCTCCCTCTCTCTCTCCCTCCCCTCCCTCCTTCCCTTTCCCTCCTCCTCCTCCTCTCTCCCTCCCTCCCTCCCCCTCATCCTCTCCCTCCCTTTCCTCCCTCCCTCCCTCCCTCCCTCTCTCTCTCTCTCCCTCCCTCTCTCCCTCCCTCTCTCTCCCTCCCTCTCCCTCCCTCCCTCTCTCTCCCCCCCTCTCCCTCCCTCTCTCTCTCTCCCTCCTCTCTCCTCCCTCCCTCCCTCTCTCTCCCTCCTCTCCTCTCTCTCTCCTCTCCCTCCCTCTCTCCTCCCCCCCTCCCTCCTTCCCTTTCCCTCCTTCCCTTTCCCTCTCTCTCCCCTCCCTCCCTCTCTCCTCTCCCCTCTCTCCTCCCTCCCTCTCCTCTCCCTCCTTCCCTTTCCCTCTCCTCTCCCTCCCTCCCTCTCCTCCCTCCTCTCCCTCCTCTCTCCCTCCCTCTCCTCCCTCTCCCTCCTCCCTCACCCTCCCTCTCATACTTTTCCACTTCTCGACTGTCCCCAATTTTAGTGTCGCTTATACCAGGAAGAAGAATCAGCATCGTCCTCCTCCTCGTCTTGTTGCACAAGCAAAATGTTTCAACAAATACATTCATGTGGTGAAAACTCTTGGTGTTCACCAAGGTGAGAATATTGTGCACCACAGCTTCACCTTGATGGAACCTCCAGTAAATTAGCCTCCTCTTGGACATCAGTATATATATATATATATATATATATATATATATTATATATATATATATATATATATATTCATGAGAATTCTGTTGGTCAGTTAAACCACGTCTTTCATCGAAACCCATCTATCTCTATATCCCCAACAAGGCGTATAACGTATGCAAAACAACCACGGTAAAATAAATGGAACATACCAGTATATTCCCTCTCCCCATTCCTACATGTTCTCCAAAGATTGAAGACCAGCTAAAAATGTGAGGAATTACCACTGAAATTAGGCCTCTTGTATCTTTAGGATGGATGAAGATGCTGGGAAAATAAAAATCCTTTGGTAAGCCCGATCATGGAGATTATTTCTAGTATTGTTATTTCTGGCACTTTAGTTTATCATTGGTGTTTGTGCATGATAGAAAAATATGTCCTTTGCTGCTCTATTAAAAAAACATACAATTAAATAAATGTTTACAATCTTTACGAAAACCTAAAGTAGTGAAGCAACGTTACTTGCCCAGCCACACGATATTCCAGAACTTCATTAAGTACGAGATTAATGATGATTAATTAATAACCTCTGCGGCTAGAGCTATTCTTACTTAACTAGAAGTATATACTTCAAAATCGAACATTTTTTAAACTTCTCAACATCGCTTTTAGTGTAGATGAAATGTTGCCGAATTTTCATTTCAAAATATTCGTAAAAATGCTTTTATTTGAGCATAAAGAATTCGAAATGGTTATTCAAGTTATATTTTAGGTTATAAAGCTGCAGTCAATACCCGTCAAGCCAAAAGCATTTACGAATAAAATAATCAGAAAATATTTCCCCAGGAATACGTCAGTTAAGACAACATTTCCACTTAACCATCAAATAGGCCGCTGATACATTAATTCATTGCTTATTGTTACACTGTTCTCAGTCATCATAAGTCAGAAATGTCACAGTTTTCTTCCCGCCACAACAGTGCCAGGTTCCCGCCACAACAGTGCCAGGTTCCCGCTACAACAGTGCCAGGTTCGTGTCAGACTAAACACTATGTTAATGACAATCTGAGAATATTGAAAAAAAATAAAATTCTACTGTCGATTACATATTTTTTAGGATAAAACTACGAGGTTCAACACTGAATTAATTAACAACAACTCTTTGATATACAGGTTTGTGCTGTTCTCTGCACATAAGACTGAATTTTTCCAGTTACTGAAAATGACAAGTGTCGACTTATTGGTGGTCCTAATCCTGCACACCTTAAATACATCCAGGTGACAACTGTCACCGCCTAGTAAACTCTGGTGTAGACTCGTGGGAACCAGACAACCACGATCACCTGAGCTAGTCTGGCACATACTGTATTTCCCACAAGTTTCACATTACAAGCTATCAGAAGCAACACCAAGAGTTGATACAACTGACAGTTAGCAACATTGTGCTCAGTTAGGTGTATTTAAAATAGGAATATAGACATACCTGTCATGCGGTGCTAGAGTTGTCCCACGATGAGCAGTAATCTACACTTACCTGTAAAGGAAAACAAGGAAATTTATATTAATCATCTTGCTCTACCATCAAGACCTAAATATCATAATCAATGAACATCATTGCAAATTAATTATTTTATTCGACACACCCGCCTGGATAGGTGTCACCTTATCACGCTGGAGCAACCAGAGCTTCGTAATCAAGTGTTGCTGGAGACTGATTATTATTATAATCAAAACTAAGCGCTAAACCACCAGGGTCACATAGCACTGCAGGGTATTAGTTGTAAGGTCAGTGAAGACTGCTAAAGAAGTAAAATCAAAGGTTGTGTAATAAATGTGTTGCTTTCACAAAGTCAAAGAGGGAGTGTGTCAAAGGTGGGGCCGTCAGCGAGGAGGAGTAAAGTAGTGGGACCGTCATGAGGAGGAAGATAAAGAGTGGGACCGTCAGTGATGAGGGAAGATAAAGTAAGGTGGGACCGTCAGTGAGGAGGGAAGATAAAGTAAGGTGGGACCGTCAGTGAGGAGGGAAGATAAAGTAAGGTGGGACCGTCAGTGAGGAGGGAAGATAAAGTAAGGTGGGACCGTCAGTGAGGAGGGAAGATAAAGTAAGGTGGGACCGTCAGCGAGGAGGGAAGATAAAGTAAGGTGGGACCGTCAGCGAGGAGGGAAGATAAAGTAAGGTGGGACCGTCAGGAGAGGGAAGATAAAGTAAGGTGGGACCGTCAGTGAGGAGGGAAGATAAAGAAGGTGGGACCGTCAGTGAGGAGGGAAGATAAAGTAAGGTGGGACCGTCAGCGAGGAGGGAAGATAAAGTAAGGTGGGACCGTCAGCGAGGAGGGAAGATAAAGTAAGGTGGGACCGTCAGCGAGGAGGGAAGATAAAGTAAGGTGGGACCGTCAGCGAGGAGGGAAGATAAAGTAAGGTGGGACCGTCAGCGAGGAGGGAAGATAAAGTAAGGTGGGACCGTCAGTGAGGAGGGAAGATAAAGTAAGGTGGGACCGTCAGCGAGAAGGGAAGATAAAGTAAGGTGGGACCGTCAGTGAGGAGGGAAGATAAAGTAAGGTGGGACCGTCAGTGAGGATGGAAGATAAAGTAAGGTGGGACCGTCAGCGAGGAGGGAAGATAAAGTAAGGTGGGACCGTCAGTGAGGAGGGAAGATAAAGTAAGGTGGGACCGTCAGTGAGGAGGGAAGATAAAGTAAGGTGGGACCGTCAGTGAGGAGGGAAGATAAAGTAAGGTGGGACCGTCAGTGAGGAGGGAAGATAAAGTAAGGTGGGACCGTCAGTGAGGAGGGAAGATAAAGTAAGGTGGGACCGTCAGTGAGGAGGGAAGATAAAGTAAGGGTGTTAGAGCAGTGACGACGTCGAAGGTAAATTCTGCTGCTCACTGATACACTGGACACTCCAATAGATCATGGTAAACTGAAATAGGAACTGACAATATACACAGAGTGGAACTGGGCGCCTCTCAACGAGATACCCATAAGTGAGACGTGTGTGCCCAATGTGAAGACGAGATAGCGTAGTCTCACAACCTAATAAACCAACATATGGCAAAATACACAAATTTTGCTGTGCAGCTCAACAATTTATGATAGTAAAAGACTAGTGAAATACCGTTGGACCTAAACATTCAACTCGTGAAGTCATGTTTGTATCGAGTCTTTGTAATCTACTGTAATTAAACCACAAACATTGTTCAGTGCTCATAGCAACTAGTTGACTCACCATCAGTAGGGAAGTAAACTATGGGAGAATAGACTTTTGCAATTGATGACTAATTACACTGCTATGTCAACCTTACTCAATGATTAAGAAATACAAGAGTTGGAACAAATTAATAGGAATACCTTGTTCTTAAACATTGTTCAGTTTCTATATGGAGTTGGTCCTCCATTTGCAGCTAAAACATCACCAGTTCGTCGAAAAATTGAGTCATATAGAATTTGAACAATATCCAGGGAAATTTTGCGCCATTACTCAAGCAAAACCTGCTGAAACTCTTCCAAAGACGACGGTGGAGGAAATCGGTTCCTGACTTGCAGTTGCAACTCCACAGATGATCGATAATATTTTGATCCGGCGACTGTGAAGGCTAATCCCAGTGTTCACCTTCACTTTCATGTTATTCATACCAGTTTTGAACATCTCTAGCAGTGTGAACTGGTGCATTATCGTCTTGGATGATAGCGCAAAAAGGGACCTGTAACACATTTAAATTGATTATTCATTTATTTGACAGTTCAATTAACAGGTGTTAATGTTATTTTGTCCAACCCTTGGGATGCTATATCACGCTAACTAGCTTAAGGAATATCTGGTCATCAAAATTATATACCATAAAATATGACGTTGGAACTGAGCACGAACAGAAAACAAGAGACTATTACGTTCAAGGGCAAAATACAGGGTCACTTAATGAGCTGAGAATATTTCGTAAATCTGGTGGAAATATGTACCTTGCGACCTTAAATTTGGAGGAGTTAAGTTTGTCACTGGCTAACTTTGATGATATTTAAGACATCTCAAATTACAAATATGATGTTCACACTAATACCACTGCTAGGCTATAATAAAATTAGCACAATTATTGCCAAGCTACAGTTGTTGAAGAGTTGCATCAAAGGAATACAGGTTTTCTTAAACTGATAAATTTTAGAGGCTAAAGGATGTAATCTTACCTATACTACCTCCCCCGGGATGCTACGGTCAGTGACACCCAGGTACCTACTAACCCCTAGATGAATAAGGACAGCAGTTGCAAGGAAACATATCAAAAGTTTCCAACCGTGCCGGGAATCGAGCCAAGGACCCCTCAGTATGTGAGCTGAGGCTGCTATCAGCCGACCCATGGGTGTCTAAGATTTCAATGTTGAAAAAATTATTATTGATGTCATTTACAATGGGGACGCATCATGTTAAATAGTGCTGGTAGTTGTAGTGGTAATAATTGTAGTAATAGTTGGTAGTTGTAGTGGTAATGGTTGTAGTAATAGTTGGTAGTTGTAGTGGTAATGGTTGTAGTAAAAGTTGGTAGTTGTAGTGGTAATGGTTGTAGTAATAGTTGGTAGTTGTAGTGGTAATGGTTGTAGTAATAGTTGGTAGTTGTAGTGGTAATGGTTGTAGTAATAGTTGGTAGTTGTAGTGGTAATGGTTGTAGTAATAGTTGGTAGTTGTAGTGGTAATGGTTGTAGTAATAGTTAGTAGTTGTAGTGGTAATGGTTGTAGTAATAGTTAGTAGTTGTAGTGGTAATGGTTGTAGTAATAGTTGGTAGTTGTAGTGGTAATGGTTGTAGTAATAGTTGGTAGTTGTAGTGGTAATGGTTGTAGTAATAGTTGATAGTTGTAGTGGTAATGGTTGTAGTAATAGTTGGTAGTTGTAGTGGTAATGGTTGTAGTAATAGTAGTTGTAGTGGTAATGGTTGTAGTAATAGTTAGTAGTTGTAGTGGTAAAGGTTGTAGTAATAGTTAGTAGTTGTAGTGGTAATGGTTGTAGTAATAGTTGGTAGTTGTAGTGGTAATGGTTGTAGTAATAGTTGGTAGTTGTAGTGGTAATGGTTGTAGTAATAGTAGTTGTAGTGGTAATAGTTGTAGTAATAGTTGGTAGTTGTAGTCGTCATGGCTGTAGCAATAGTTAGTAGCGGTCTGCAGCATACTGGTTCAGAACCTGTATTAACAAGGGGTTTGTCAACTGGAATCTGCCTTAGCCACAGCATTTACCTTAGAATTTTTACCCTTCTTGCATTCAGAGTTTTGAACCATCGAAGGCGACGCTTCTTGACGGAAATTATGCAGCGGTCTACTTTATTGTAGGTTTTGCTTCTTTTGTTTAAATTATGGCACTTTTTCTACAAATAAGGATGAAGATTGAAGTGCATTTCATTTATAAAAAGAAATCATTTTCTCAAGTATTTGCTTATTTTCTCGGGTTAACTTCTGTTTAACTGTAGACTGTAAATTGTGCTACTAGCTATGTTCTATGTTGCCCTGCAGACTGTAAATTGTGCTACTAGCTATGTTCTATGTTGTCCTGCAGCCTGTAAATTGCGCTACTAGCTATGTTCTATGTTGTCCTGCAGCCTGTAAATTGCGCTACTAGCTATGTTCTATCAAATATGTTAAAGCGTACTGAGCAAGCGAACCCTCATCTGAATAATAAAAAATTCCAACTTCTGCTTATCACTTAACTACAACTTTGCGTTATTCCAATACCACTCGCTATTACACCTGCCTATCGGTTGTCCAAAATTCCTCCCTGGGTACTGGCCTCAATCTTAAGTCATTCACTTTTGAGATTTTTGCCCCGCCTTCACTGTCATTACTTGGTACTCCAGCACTGCCATTACCTGGTACTCCAGCACTGCCATTACCTGGTACTCCAGCACTGCCATTACCTGGTACTCCAGCACTGCCATTACCTGGTACTCCAGCACTGCCATTACCTGGTACTCCAGCACTGCCATTACCTGGTACTCCAGCACTGCCATTACCTGGTACTCCAGCACTGCCATTACCTGGTACTCCAGCACTGCCATTACCTGGTACTCCAGCACTGCCATTACCTGGTACTCCAGCACTGCCATTACCTGGTACTCCAGCACTGCCATTACCTGGTACTCCAGCACTGCCATTACCTGGTACTCCAGCACTGCCATTACCTGGTACTCCAGCACTGCCATTACCTGGTACTCCAGCACTGCCATTACCTGGTACTCCAGCACTGCCATTACCTGGTACTCCAGCACTGCCATTACCTGGTACTCCAGCACTGCCATTACCTGGTACTCCAGCACTGCCATTACCTGGTACTCCAGCACTGCCATTACCTGGTACTCCAGCACTGCCATTACCTGGTACTCCAGCACGGCCATTACCTGGTACTCCAGCACGGCCATTACCTGGTACTCCAGCACGGCCATTACCTGGTACTCCAGCACGGCCATTACCTGGTACTCCAGCACGGCCATTACCTGGTACTCCAGCACGGCCATTACCTGGTACTCCAGCACGGCATTACCTGGTACTCAGCACTGCCATTACCTGGTACTCCAGCACTGCCATTACCTGGTACTCCAGCACTGTCATTACCTGGTACTCCAGCACTGTCATTACCTGGTACTCCAGCACTGTCATTACCTGGTACTCCAGCACTGTCATTACCTGGTACTCCAGCACTGTCATTACCTGGTACTCCAGCACTGTCATTACCTGGTACTCCAGCACTGTCATTACCTGGTACTCCAGCACTGTCATTACCTGGTACTCCAGCACTGTCATTGCCTGGTACTCCAGCACTGTCATTACCTGGTACTCCAGCACTGTCATTACCTGGTACTCCAGCACTGTCATTACCTGGTACTCCAGCACTGTCATTACCTGGTACTCCAGCACTGTCATTACCTGGTACTCCAGCGAAGTCGGCAATGTTCATCAAACCATTCTGGCCAAACAAAAATTTAAGACGGTATTACCACCACGGATAAATTTAACTATTTATATACACAATAACCAAGATTATCTCATTAACAAAACTTTTATCCATCCTAGCTTTCCAAGGCTGTAATATGCCTTGATCGTACGCCCCAAAGACGCCTTGATCGTACGCCCCAAACACGCCTTGATCGTACGCCCCAAAGACGCCTTGATCGTACGCCCCAAAGACGCCTTGATCGTACGCCCCAAAGACGCCTTGATCGTACGCCCCAAAGACGCCTTGATCGTACGCCCCAAAGACCCTTGATCGTACGCCCCAAAGACGCCTTGATCGTACGCCCCAAAGACGCCTTGATCGTATGCCCCAAATCCCACAGCAGTGCAATGGTCACACAGCAGTGCAATGGTCACACAGCAGTGCAATGGTCACACAGCAGTGCAATGGTCACACAGCAGTGCAATGGTCACACAGCAGTGCAATGGTCACACAGCAGTGCATTGGTCACACAATAGCCTCAGGGCTTCCAATAAGAGTTGGTGCTATTCCATAAGAGTTTTACACAAAAATAATTATCAATATCTCAGGAATAAGTTATTGACATTATAATCCCTCTCATGCAAAGAGTATTTATCAGAGCATCATGATTCTTTCGTAGGTTATTGAGGAATGATGGTTCTTTTGAATTATAGGGAGAGTTTGCGATATGTTTTAAGTTTTGTTGTTAGTGATTTTTTTTCCCCTAAACAAAAAAAAAAAACCACGTATTTCAACATTTTGTATAAAGAAATCCATTGAAAGAAAACTCAAAATGCTCTAATTCGAAAACCTAACTCTTCGTCTTTCATCTGATTTCAACTAGAACATTGTATGTCTTACCAATTTTGTAGGAGAGGGATTGCCCTAAGACCTATCAAATAGGGCATTATTTTTTTATATATATAACTAAGGCAAAAGTCACTAAAAACTCAGTGTCTATGTTTCAAATGCTGCTCAATTCACAGACAAAATTTCCATTGAAATATGTCCAAAATAAAAAAAAAAGGTCAATTTCACTCATCCCCCCCTTTAGACTTCCAGCCTCATGTGGCTTTTTCTGTATTATATTATACATAAAATGATCAACTCTACACCTACGCACCTGATTTTCGCTCTGTCGTCGGTGAAAGTTTGAAGCTGTGTGCCTGGAGAGGCTTTCTGGGAATGTCACCAGGCCCCGCCCGGTCTGTCACCAGGCCCCGCCCGGTCTGTCACCAGGCCCCGCCCGGTCTGTCACCAGGCCCCGCCCGGTCTGTCACCAGGCCCCGCCCGGTCTGTCACCAGGCCCCGCCCGGTCTGTCGCCAGGCCTCGAGCTATGCCAGAATGAAGTGGTTTCAACAGCTGGAGTCAATGACGATGTGCACTTTTTTATTATTCCATTAATCTGGTTCTTGTTACACTACACAAGCCTTGACAATTAGAAACATATCGGATGAGGCTTCTTGCATTATGAGCGAAAAGCGAAAATTTGGTATTAAAAAGAAAAAAACTAAAATCACTTAAAAATCGCCTCTGAGGATGCCTAATAATAACCATTGTAAGGTTATCTTACGACATCCTACACACTGCAACACTGTTTGTACCGTTTGATTTTATCCACATATCAATAACACGTTGTGCGTTACATTTCACACTATATCACTCACTGTATCACTAACACTTAACACGTAATATTGCGCACTGTAGCACACACATGCGGTCACTACCTCACCCAACACTAAACTGATCATAGTCGTTGACATGTAAGGCTGAGACAGAGTGACTGAACCAGCTCTCTCTCAGAACCACTGGTTCACCTGTGAAGTTTTTTGTCATATTTAACGAGGCTGTTAGTGGTCAAGAGATATATCTGCAACTTTTTGGAAGATATTTTGTTTATTAACAGTTCATTTTTATTTATATTACGAATCGTAATCTAAATAACTATAGTTGGATATCAGAAATGCTTCCCCGATCAAAGTACTTAATACCATTTTCACGTCAGACTCCACTAATGAGCCACACTCACCTGTGACGTCAGTTCCAAGTGTTGTACCTAATTTCTGATCTAAGTGTTTAATCTCTGGCCATATGTCTCCGCAACACAGCTTATATACTTAGAGGGTTGTATTTATGAATTATAAATAATTATTTATGTCTGTTAGTGGACAGGTTACCAAGCAGCCTTTATGAGCCTAGTGTAGTTTTTTTTATATATTTTATTGAAATCTGCGTATACAAACACATGACATATATATTACCTTATACATAAGAACTTCCCAATACCGAAACAGCTTCAAGAAACTTCCCCACACCAAATACATAGTACCAAATATAATATTACATCACACTCCATGGATTCTTTCCTTTTCGCTATAACAGACGAATATATACCAACCAATCAATAAGTTCTACGTGAACGCTTCAAGGCACACCAGAAACAACTACAATCTCATCCTTATACGGCACCCCCCCCCCCTCCAAGAGCGTTCACGCATGGTTATGCCCTAAGACAAACAAAAAACCACAAAACAATGACCACACAAGGAATGACAGGCTAGATACATATTACCCATGACAATCGTATATAAAATACATATATACCTTCCCAACCATGGGATACATTAAACACAATATATACCTGATAACTACATATCCTTCCTATTTCCCCAAAATTCGTACAACCACCAAGCCCCATATATTTAAGGCCACCTCTAGTATACTTCTGACCTATACACAAACATATGATATAACAAATATAGACAAGAAGAGATATACACTTCTTATATAGAACTACCATATACCCCACATGCATACCCCTTGGACTCAATCTCAAAACAAAAACTAAATGAACACACACACACACATCACACCACACACACAAAATGTTACATATTTCTTATATAATGATCTCTGCATTTCAACACAAAACACAGAAAACACAAACATAACTAAAACAACTTACTCCATTAATGACCTTACACAGAAGGCCCAAAATAATAGATGAACATCAATAATTATACAAACCATGTATGCATTCTAATCCAAAATCGGAACCAACCTTCGGCACAGAAGGTTCTCATACTCAGAGAAGTACTGATGCACAAACTACCCCAGCCTCTTCCCCACTGATCTACACCCTCCCCACCTAACGGCCTTCCACCTAAAACCCACCTAACCCCCTCTACCTACCATCTACACATTTCCCACTACTTACCTATCTGATCACCACCCTAACCCATCCCCCTCCTTCCCCACCAACCTCTCCCTTCCCCACGCCCCTTAACCCATGCACTGTCATCTCTCGATAAGGCTGCAGAAAGCCCCATCCCATGCCCGACCATATAATTCCCTATTCCTACATTAGTCCTATAAATGCCCACCAATGCCCCAATACGTGCCTTCCTCCTCTTCCTACAACTCCATGAAATATAAACATAATCCAATACCAAATAAGACAACCCCCTGCATATGCTGTCCAAAAACTGCCCCAGATCCAAACTCAGCGCCCTCAGAACTGAAACCTCCTTTCCCCACCTGTCGTAACACCCCCAAATCATTCTCTCACCTCCTGCAATCCAGCACAAAAATAAACGACATGATATGCCGTTTCCAAGCTCACATTCTACACAAACCCCATCGGCTACCAACCCCATGACGTATAATTGAGCTCTAGAGCCAAACCCCTGCAAAACTTATATCCTACCTCTTGCACCCTAGGATGTGAACTTTCTTCGAACCCTCCATATTCCCCAATCATACAGGATAAACCCCTCTCCCCTGCACCTCCCTCCCATCCAAGCCCAACCTATCAAACCTACTAACATAACGGTATGTTATTTGGCGTTTTGGAGGCGTGGTTGAAATGATAAGGCTGGAGCTTCTTACTTTATTGTATCAAGGGTGCAGTACACAGGCTCGTGCTGCATGGCCTGAGCCATGCCTTGCGGAAGGGAGACAGAGTTAGGCCTGTTGACTGACTGAAGTTTGGGCGCCAAGTGAGTGCGGGCCAGGGGCGGGTCTGGTAGACGTGGGCACGCCTACCAGGCTTGCCCTCTGGCGGAACTCCTAGGAAACTAGCATGGCACGAAATATGAACTCAGCTGGCAGACAGCATGGCTGTCTATGCAGACAGTCAGGCTGTCACATCGCTCGAGTCACGCTACCCATGGTTGACCCGACCATGAATGGCTTTAAAAAAACTAGGGTCTCTCTCTCGCAAGAACAGGTCACAGAACACGAAAGAAAATACATATATACATAAACATATGGACATAGAAAAAAACTTCCTCCAGAGAGGAAGAAAAACGGTGTGCTTCGTGGTCTAAGGCAGTGAACGTCGATGCAGCACTGCACGCCTTCCTGCGTCTGGACACGTCTGCAACACGGGAGACAGCTTCGCTGAGCTGCGCGTAACAGGGTACGATCTCCTCTAGGAGGTGAAGCAGACATCGTTGTAGTCGCTGCAGGGGTTCACTCAACCTGGGGCACAACTGCTGGTGCCCTCGAGTGAGGCGTCGTCAGTAGTCGCAACAGGACATAACTGGCAAGCGACTCAGGAGGACATTCCTCGACTGGTACTGTCGCTGGAGCTGTCACTGCTGGCGAGTGTGGAGTGAGTCATGACAGGGACGACTCGGTGAAACATCTGGAGGTCGTAACAAAATACACCATACTGCAGTGAGGGGGCTAGCAGTCAAAGTGACATCATCTTTGTGCAGGCTGCTCACTGAAGCTGTGACACGAGGGCTGACAGTCGCCTGCCAACAGGCTTAACTGCGGCTACAGCGTGACATCTCTCGACAGTAGAAGTTACAGCAGAGGGGCAGGGTAGCGTCCCCAGACTGGTCATCTGCAATAACTGGACTGACGGTCTTGGAGGTGAAGTGGAACAGTCTCGATGGGAGAATCGTCGCGGGTACGATTCGGCAAAGGCATCTGAGCGGCGAACAATAAGAGCTTTCTGTACAAGGCGCTCGAACGCTCGTAACTGACGCCTGGACTGACAAATGTCGCTGTCAAGCGCGCGGGGCGCTGGTCACACACTGGGTGACAAAGTAACACACAGGTGCTACATAGGACACACGAGAAACTGCACACATACTACACATGTGGTACAACATAGCTTACTAGCAAAAGGAGCTTTTCTGTATAAAAATCGTCACAAGCATCTCGAACATGTGAGAACACTGACTGAGAAAATAATTAATGAACACTCGACTTATATCTTCTCTCAAACTCTCGACAAATAATGAAAATAAAATGCACACAGTGAAACTAAGACTTTGGGACATCATATGGGGGACGTCAGGCGTGACGTCATGATGGATGTCATGGGGTGACATCGCAAGTGACGTCAGGCAGCATCATGGTGACGTAGCAGGTGACGTCCTGGAGTGACATCTGATGGATGTCATGGGGTGACATCGCAAAGTGACATCAGTGGAGTGACGTCGTGGAGTCGAGCATCGTGACGTCAGCAGCATGGTGGTGACGTCATGGGTTGATGTGGCGCAGACCCACGTGGTCACACGTGGCTTCGAGTGGCCTCGACACTGGATACACAGTTCTGGCAAGAATTCACAAGGAAATTCACAGAAAACAGCATAGAGGGAGTGGGCAGTGAGTGGTGTATGGTGTGTGGCGTACCACTAGGGCGGGTGTGTATGGTGAGAGACAGGCGCTGCGCCTACCTCCCTCACCCACAATACAGGAGGAGACACGCTTACACTGGGAAATCACCACAAACTCACCTCTGAAGTGCTGAAATAGTTGTGCTGAGCTGAACAACAACAGCAGAACATGCTGGCAAGGCTGAGCACGTGACTGAGAAACAGCATGGGACGCTGTGGCGTGAAGTCAGTGACGCCATTTCTCGGAGAATTAGACAAATTTCGGCCTGAATCCTGCTTGTACCTGTGTCTGGACGCTGAGATTTGCAGACACGACATCAGGATAACTCGTTGAGAGACGGATGCTTCTTGTAGAGACTGATGAATTGAAAGACAAACTTCAGTCTTCTTCCTTCCCTCTAGGGCAAACACATCAGCTGCGAGGCACCGCTGGCACCATTTATAAGGATATATTATTTGGCGTTTCTTGGAGGCGTGATTGAAATGATAAGGCTTTGGAGGCTTCTTACTTTATTTGTAATAAAGGGTGCGAGTACACAGGCTGCGTGTCTGTGGCCATGGCCAAGGGCCATGCCTTGCGAGAGGGAGACGAGTTAGGCCTGTTGACTGACTGAAGTTTGGGCGCCAAGTGAGTGCGGGCCAGGGCGGGTCTGGTAGACGTGGGTACGCCTACCAGGCTTGCCCTCTGGCGGAATACTATGGAAACTAGCATGGCACGAAATATGAACTCAGCTGGCAGACAGCATGGCTGTCTATGCAGACAGTCAGGCTGTCTACATAACCCTACTCGTCCCCGGCTCTTTCATCACCATTAACCCTCGTAAAATTGCCTCACATACCAAAATATCCTTCCTCCTCCACCCACTCTTCTTCCCCCCTCCCCTCCTCTCATCAGAAATTTATGCCTCACAAACACACTTCGTAATCTACACCTCAATGGTATCAACCCTATCCTTCCCCACCTCATCTTGGTTTCCACTACCTCCCTACTCAGCCAGTGTCTCCCATGCCCCCAAACGAACCTATAATAATAATAATAATAATAATAATTTTTATTTCAATGCATGTTACAAGTGTACAATGTTATTGGTAGTTACAATTATAAAACAATTATAAAACTGTAATGCAAGGAGAGCCACTGGCATGCCATGGCATTAGGGGCATTACTCAACAAACGTTGCACATCCACCTCCAAGAGAGGATATACCACCGCCCTAAACCATAATTTGCTATACACCAACAGATTTATAACAATAACTGTTTGCATTAATGTCACCTCTCCCACTCCCCAGCCCCTCATCCTTCCAATTGCCTCATCCACTACCGTCCTTGAATTCACCTCCCGCGCCACTACCGCATTTGCACTAAAAACTATACCACATATCTTAATCATTTCTACACAATTCCAACCCCTCCGCGACCCCGTTCCCCCAGACCAACTTCCTACCTCCAATAAATTAGACTTTCCCCTATTAACCTTCATCCCTGTTCCCCTCCCAAAACGTTCTATCAAATCATTCAACTTACTCAATTGCCACTCCTTCCTAACCAACACCATGGTATCATCAAAATAACCAACCATACCACCCACCACCTCCATCTCCTCAGACCCAACCCTCAACCCTGCCTCTACCAATCTGTAAAATGGATCCTGCAAAAGTGTGAAAAGGATCTGCGACAGAGGACAACCCTGTCGCAGACCCCTCTGCATTTCCACTGCCCTTCCCACCTTCCCATTAATCTGCACTCCTAATAACGCACCTGCATACAATGTTTCAACCCACCTTACCACCCCTTCCCCAAACCCCTGCCTCTCCAATATTGCTAATAACATTTTCGATCAACCCTGTCATATGCTCTCTGCCAATCCAAACCTAACACCCCCTCCTCACTTTCCTCAATAAACTGCTTAATACGCTGATGCCCTGTACGAATACTCCTTCCAGGCACCCCAAATTGACCCTCATGCAAAACTCCACCTAAACCCCTCTTGATCCTATTTGCTAAAATCTTTGCAAAAATTTTGTAATCCACGGTCAACAATGCCAGACCCCTATAATCACTTAAGCCCTCAGGAGAATCACCCTTTGCCACTAATACTACAACCCCAGTCCTCATTGATTCCCCATGAAACCATCCTCCTCAACCCATTAAACAACCTCACGAGAACCCCTTTTAAAACCTCCAATGAGTTACGTACAAATCCCCGGCAACCCATTGATCCCAGGTGACTTCCCAACCTCAAACCCTGCACGGCTTCCCAAACCTCTCCTCCAAAATCTCTGCCCCGCACTCTCTTCCCTCCTCCACACTCAAGAATCTCCCTATGCCCTGCAATAACCCTTTCTGTCCACCTGATTAACCTTCCTTCCTGTATTGAACACGAAACCATCCTTCCGCGTACCCCCCTATTACAATAATGCAATATTAATTACGAGAGCTATGGGCAAACCGATTACTCGGCCTGTTATTCTAAGGAATCTGTCTCATAACCAACAATGCAATACCATAATAAAAAAATAAAGGGTTTCTGTGAGGGGTATAATAATACATAGACACATTATCTTTACTGTAAAATGTTATATAAAGAATAGTACTCTCTGTACATATAAAATATAAAAAGCATGATCTTTGTACATAAGCGTAATATTTGTACTATGGTAACAATATCACATTGTTAATTAAACGACTAGGATGTCTTAAGTGTCACACGACACCACAAACTCAGTGACACTAAACATATACAAATAGTAAACTAAACATATACAAAAGTGACACTAAATATATTACAAACAGTGACATTAAATTATACAAAAGTGACACTAAATATATTACAAATAGTGACACTAAATATATCACAAAAGTGACATTAAATATATACAAATAGTGACATAAATATATTACAAACAGTGACATTAAACATATACAAAAGTGACACTAAATATATACAAATAGTGACATTAAATATATCACAAATAGTGACATTAAATATATTACAAACAGTGACATAATATTACAAATAGTGACATTAAAATATTCAAAAGTGACACTAAACATATACAAACAGTGACATTAAACATATACAAAAGTGACACTAAATATATACAAACAGTGACACTAAACATATCACAAACAGTGACACTAAACATATTACAAATAGGACACTAAATATATTACAAACAGTGAACTAAACATCACAAACTTCAGTGTCAGACACAAACTAAGTGTCACCTGATTTCACAAGACATTACCATACTCGGTGTCTGTCACATGATAACAACGCCCCAATGTCTCACACTTATGTAACCCTGTGTCAAGGACACTTCTGCTGTAACACAATCGCTTCTGTGTCAACGACACCCTTGTCGTGTCCTACGACACTCACTGCTACTGTGTCATCACAGACACCCTGTTCTCTGTGTTCTCATAACACTCAATCGCTTCTGTGTCATCACCGACACCTTGCCTATGGTCCACGACACGCCCTCGCAACTGTGTCATCACCGACACCCTTGTCTCCATGTTACAGCGCCCGTCGTGCACCTTTCTGCTGGTTCACACTCCATGCCAGACAAGCGGCATGTCTCACGTGACATGTCACACGAGCCATAGTCACTGCATGGGTCTTCGTGCGGCCACCAAAGCCAGCAAACTGAATTCAGTATGGCAGCTGGGGTACAGCAAGGCAATCTTCACAGCTCATTGACGTAAACATACTGCAGGAAACTGAGTAGTAAGCAGACTGGGATACCAGTCACTCAGTGAAGATGTTACTCAGTGCAGTCGTGGATCATACTACCTTTATGCCAGGTTCCATCTCCTGACATAAACTATGGTGACGTCACACCGGCGCTGCAGCCCAGTAATATTGACGTCAGTACCCAAATGGTCCGTCAACCATTTGACCCAATTATCTTGTTCAGGGATCGCAACACCCCCATACCCTCCGTCGTTCTCAAACCTCCTCCTGATACCCATCCACCCCCTCCACTTTCAAAGACGAAATTAACATCCTCCTACGTTTCTCAAAAGTCCTTAAAACCACATTTGAAGCCTTATTTCCCATAAAACCTCCTCCATACCACTCCTAACCTGTAAGGCATGAAACCGTTCCTCCTGTAAATCCTGTAACCTACCCTCATTCCACCACCTCTGCTGTTCTCCTCCCCCAATCCCCGCCTGACAATCACGTAACAACCCTCCAAATATTTCTGATACCCAAACCTACTCCTGATATCTTCCCTACCGACCCACCCATAAAATTCCTAATTTCCTCTTTCCCCTCTCCATCCACCATCTGACAACCCCATTTGACACCCCCACCCCCTTCCACACCCTCCCCACCACTCTTCGAACATCTCAGCCCCCTTCCTCTTCAATAATCTCGTATTCAATTTCAATAACTCTTATACACACTCACCGCCCCGTCCCACCCTTCAAACAACACTCCTATGACCTGAAAAACCCACATCGACACATTCCACCCTCCGAACATCCACTGCTCTTGTCACATATATTCTGTCCAGTCGTGCTGCATAATCTTTCCTCACAAAAGTATATTCCACCATTTCTCCTGACCCCCACCACGTCTACCACTCCCACTGCCCCCAACACACCCTCAACGACTCCAACACACACCCTCACCCTCGGCTCGACGTCTCTAATCCGAATCACACAATTCCAATCTCCAGCAATTATAGACACTTGAGGCAGACCTCGGACAGCATACGCCAACTCATTGTTTACAAAATCATCCTTTAGTCTCCTATTGCTTATAGCTGGCATATATACTCCCAGGAAACTCACCTGTACTCCACCCCAATCCCCGTTTACTCTAACTATTCTACCACCCACATCCTCCCAAGACTCCAAAGTGAATGGACTTAACTCACTGACTCCTACCAACACCCCCCCCTTTAAACACCCTTGCATCACACGCAAAAATCCTATACCCCTTTATAGCTAGCTCATTACCCTTCCTATAATTATGCTCCTGACAAAAGAAAACATCAACTTTCCACCTCCGCAAAGTAACCTCCACCCACTTACGTTTCACCTCATTCCTGAGGCCATTCACATTAATTGTTACACACCTGAAACGTAAGACTGGGGTTTGCCAATATCATATGTCCTCCATCCTTCCCCCTCCTACCCCTCCCATCCTCCTTCACTTCCCTAGCTCCTCATTACCCTTTAACCTACCTCCTTTCCCTCACCACATCTGCCCACACTTTTTCCCAGGCCTTTGTGCAGCTGTCAACAAGTCATCCTCAGACTCCTCCTCCGGCCTTTTCCTGACTCCCTTTCTCCTCACTAACTCATTTCCTCTTCCCTATGAACCTCTGCTACTACCACAGATACCTGAGCGTTATTCACTTCCCTACACATATCATTCTCAACAACAGCCTCATTTTGATCATTCTTAGAATCACCCTGCCCCAAAACACAAACTGCTTCCATCGACAAATTATCTCCCTTATGAACTCTGTAGTTCCTTCAAAATTCTGCCTCCTCCCCATGCATCCCTTGATGATCAGCAACAGACGCCGTACTGTGTTCCTCTGATGCCACAGACGACATTTACCCTCTCCTCCCATCTGCCCGTCCACCTGCTCCACCTCCTTGCTCCACGACTGACGCACCATGCCCCTGCCATCATCCACACGTTGGTCTTCTGTCGGAATTGTTGAAGCCTCCTCTGTTCTCACGTCATCGTCCATACCTGCCTCACATCGGTCTTCCTTCGATTACAATCCGCCGCCAGGTGTCCTGCTGTCCGATAACCGACAGGTGCAGCCTGCCCAACATATGTAACATACACTGCATGCGGAAACCAGTCATTATTACATATGAAGGGATGGCCTGATGTAACGTCATCTTGACGAATATGTCCCTCCAACATCCCAGCATAGGGCCCATTCGCCCACCTGCCAACAGTTACTGCATGAACAATGCCATATTTCTGCATGGCTTCAGAAATGTCACATTCTCCCGCCTCAAAAGGCACGTTCTTCAACTCACCCACTTGTAGTGGCTGACACATCATGGACACATACCTCAAGGCCTGATAACACCACCAGCCTCTTGTCCTGAAACGTATCCACGATCCTGTGATACGCCACCGAACACGCAAACTTCACAAATAGCCTCCTCGCTCCATTAAGGGATATCCCATACAATTCCAAATGGTCCACGCCCAGCACATCACATAGAATCGCAGGTAGAACAACATCCGCGTTGGACGGGTACACTGCTCCTGCAGAATCTCAATTCCAACAGTATTAACCCTCCTCCTGTAGCCGTCCGCCATGACAGTGAAAATAAAATTTCACGATGCGGCCACCAGAGGTCACGACGAGCACCCACACACAACCAGGGCTGGGCGTTGAATCCGTGTAGTTGATAGGCTTCAAACTCCAACCAACAGACCTATGCTATAGGCTTCATGAAGATATATACACGAAACAGTGCATTTTTCTCAGTTTATATATGCTAACAGTATATTTCAAATGAAATCTTAGGAATTAAAGTATTTTTGAGGGAAGATTTTGAACCCCATTAACCAACCAACTTAATACATGTTTAAGAAAGAGGAGACTGATCACCTCCTACGAAGACTGACGGACTGATAACGTCAAAACTGCTTCTTCTACTGTTTTTAGTGTTCTGAATTTGACCGTAGAAGATGGTAGCTGTAGTGGTATTAATGAAGTTATGATAAATTAGACACATGTGCAACACTTGGGTATCTTTATAGAGGAAACGTTTCGCCACACAGTGGCTTCATCAGTCCATACAAAGGAGAATGGTGGAGAACAGAAGGAGTTTGAGGTAATCAGTCCCTCAGCCTTGTGTCGATGTAATCAGCCCATCAATCTTGAAAAGAGTACAGCATACAGCCACTTCTTCGCACTTATGCTGTACTCTTTTCAAGATTGATGGGCTGATTACATCGACACAAGGCTGAGGGACTGATTTTTTACATTTTATTAGTTTCCAATAAATATACATTTATAAGTCATAAACATGCAAAATACATGTTACAAATTGTACAACAGCAATTTTTTTTGATTAAGCAGTGAATATATCAGAAACGTATACCCTAAAACCCTTTACCTCTACCACCAGTGAACTCTTGTCCCCTTTCCCCTTATAAATAAATACAGAGTCCACAACACATAAACCCAAATAATGAAATACAGAGTCCACCACAACATTGCCTCTAGTCCTAAGGATATGCAGTGAATACTCATTGAAGATTGCAAATAAAATTTACAGTGAGCACAAATAAATATACATTTTACAATTCATAAACGTGCAATAATTACATGCTACAAATTGTACAACAGCAATTTCCTTTGATAAGCAATGTATATATAAGAAAACTATACCCATAACCATTTATCTACAATCAGTGAACTCCTGTCCCCTTCCCCCTTATGCGTGATACAGAGTCCACAAATAACATAAACCCAAATAATGCAATACCGAGTCCACAATAACATTAGCTCTAGTCCTAAGGATATGCAGTGAATACTGCAAATAAAATGTACATGTGCACAAAATAACAAATATCAAACCCAAATAATGAATACAGAGTACCACAATAAACTTGGCTCTTGTCCTAAGAATATGCAGTGAATACTTCAATAAAAATACAGTGTGCACAAATAACAAATAACAAAACCTAAATAATGATACATAGTCCACAATAACATTGACTCTAGTCCTAATAATATGCAGTGAGCACAAAATAATCCTACCACACAAGGTTTCCAGACTCCTTAACTCCACGGAGACTACTACCCTTGTTTCATTACCATCTCTGTACAAAGTATAATCCAAGACATCCATACCACTGTCACTACCACTCACACCATACCAAACCACACCATGCCCCCTGGCACCAGAGGATCCAGCCAAACCCCTGCAAAACCCCTTACTCCCCCCCCCCTACAAATACCCCAACCTCACATTCACTCCACCACACACACATCCACTTCCAACACACTATTAATCTAGACAGTCACCTGGTCCCCCAACTGTGATGTCATCGGTCCCCCTCCCCTAAGGGATTAACCCCCCCCCTATCTACCTATCTACCTATGCCACTCCACCACACCACACCTACCCAATGCTCCATCAGTGCGTCTGTCAAGCCCTTTCAAGACCTTATCTGTCTCCCAATATACCCTGCACACTCAAGTTCCTGTACCCCTCTGAAAAGATCGAATCCCACTCCCTCCCATATATCAAACGATTCCTGCACATAGTACGATATATACGGGCCACCACAGCCCCCATCCTTTCTCCAACACTCACGTCCCTTAATTTCCACGACATGCACACAAAGTCCACCATACAGTACAGTAATCCCTTTTTATCCCTATGTCTAACCCCACCCATATCCAAGTAAATAGCCCGTAACAAAGGGATACCCCCCACCCAAATCCCTTAACATCCCTCCCATCCACCTACGAACCCCATCCAAAGTTTCACAAAAATATACCGCATGCAGAGCCGACTCCGGCAAGCCACACTTCTGACACTTTCCGTCTTTCGCCAATCCCATACGGAATAAATTCTCCCGTGACGCCACTGCCCCATGTAAAAAACGAAACATCAACTCTTGGTCCCTCGCTGGCAACCGCAGATCCCGGAACCCCTTCCATATCTCCTTTCAGTCATATACCGGATAAAGCACCTTCCCTTCCACCGTCTCCTCCTCAGCACCAAACCTCATTATAACCGCAACGTTCAACCTTTGTGGCTCCCGTATAACCAACAAGCACTGTAGCCAATCTCTGCATTGCCCCAGTTCCCTCGCACCCCACCACTCACTTACTTCCCGCAGCACCCCTTCCACCCCAGCCTCACCTCTCCCCCCCATCCCTCCCTCCTTACCACACAACGTTTCACATACATACACAACAATCTCCTTTCCAGCCATATTAAACCAAACCTCCTGAAATTACCCTTTTCCTAACTATCTCCTTCCTGAGCCAATGTCTACCATGTGCCCAAATAAACTTAAAGACCCTACTCTCCAATTATTTAACATCCCAACTTAATAAAGGAAAAATGTTGGCAATATACCATATCTTACTATATATCATGTTATTAACCACAATGACCCTCTGCCGCAACGTTAGCTCTCCCGCTCGCCAACTATTCAACCATTCTGTCGCACTTTTAATCACATTCCTCGAATTCACCTCTCTCGCCTCATCCCTGTCCCTCATGTAAACAATACCACATACTTTCACCCTGTTCACAATTTTCCACCCATACCTGCTACCCAACCCGTCCCCCACCCAAGCGCCTACCTCCAACAATATGGATTTAGCTCCATTAACCCTCATGCCAGTTGCACTGCAGAAAGACTTTATGTGAATTCCTATGTTAACCAGCCCCACCTCGTGACACACTAACACCGTGGTGTCATCTACATATCCCACCACATTTCTAATCCCCTTATCCCTCCCCCAACCCCTTCCCATCCCCACTAATCTGTAAAACGGATCCTGTAAGCAAGCGAAAAGAATCTGCGACAGTGGACAACCCTGTCGCAGACCCCTTTCCATCCTAACCACCCCTCCCAACCTACCATTTATTTGCACCCTCACCCAATCCAGCACTTCCAATCCAAACCCCTGCCTTTCCATTATTCCAAACATACTCTCACGCTCCACACTATCATATGCTCCTTCCAATCCAGTGCAAGTATTCCTCCTCTACCTCTCTATCATGAAATCTTAATACGTTCATGTCCTCTCCCACACTCCTTCCCGGTATCCCCTGTCCTCCTCTATCACCCCCAACACTCTTTTAATCTATTACCTAAAATTTAGCATATATTTTATAATCCGTATTCATAAGGACTAAAGGTCTATAATTCTCTAAAGTTCTTCCTTCCCTTCCTCACTAATACCATTACCCCCATACCCATGTCCCTCCCCATTACACCTGTCCTTTTCATACCATTCATCACACCTACCATACAATCCTTTATAATGTCCCAATTCTCCTTATAAAATTCATTTGCCAAACCATCCATACCTGGAGCCTTGCCTTTACTTAACCCTTCCACTGCCTCCCACACCTCCCTCTCACTGATCATGCCCTCCAATCCTCCCGATCTTCCCTACTCCACCTCTCCCTAATCTTTCCCAATAAAATGCTCCTTTCCTCCATACCCCCCCACTTATCAGCATACACATTCATTCCTTCCTGGAATTTATCCTCATACCCTTCACATAATTCCCATGTTTTCATCCACTTCCAGATACTCCAATGCCATTCTATCCCTTCTCTGTATACACTTCCCCAAAACATATTGGGAGGGCCTATCCCCCCACAACACATCATCCATTCCGGCTTTCATTCTACATGCCCCAAACCTCTCATTCTGCAAAGTCATCAACCTATCTTTCAAGGCCTTAATTTCCTCTGTCATTTTATGTCCTCCCTGCATATAACAGTCTTTCAAGAGGCCCTCAATATAATTTTGTAAACCATATCTCCATCCTGCTTCTTCCCTTCCCAACCTCTGATAGTAAGCTCGGATGCCAGGCTTCCCCTTACTTACCCACCAATCCACCAAAGCCCCCCCTCCCTACTTCCCATCCAAAACCCACCCCACCAATCCCTAAATTCCTCCCTTTTACCATCACCCTTTAATAACTGAACATTTAATTTCCAAAAACCCCTGTACCATTTTGCAACCCCTTCCCACCCCACCTCCACCAACACTCCCGATGATCCGTGAAACCCACATCCAAATATTGCACCCCTACTACCACACTACCTGTTACATAAATCCTGTCTAGTCGAGCCGCATCCCCTCTTCTAACAAACGTAGGCTCACCCGCACCTCCCACCCCAATCACGTCTTTTCAAACCTACCCTCCTAAGTACGTCCTTAAGGCTGTAAGAACACAACCTGCCACCCGCGGCTCCACATCCTCTCTCTAATTACACAATTAAAATCCCCTCCAACAATCGTTACCCTAGGCAAATCCCGACATGTATAAATCATGTAATCCCAAACAAAGTCCACCTTCACCTTCCTTGCCGCCTCTGCCGGCATGTACACCCCTAAGAAACATACCCTAACTCCACTCCACTCCCCATCCACTCTAACCAGCCTACATCCCCACACTTCCTCCCATCGCAAAGGTTTGAAAGGGCCTGACACCGCCACCACTACCGCCACCCCTCCCCCCCTTTAATCTACTGGATGAACTTGCAAACACTTTGTAGCCATTCAAAAGTAAATCCCCACCACTCCTATAATTGTGTTCCTGTATAAAAGCAACTGTCACACCATACCTTCGCAACGTACACTCCACCCAAGCCCTCTTGATTTCATCCCTCAATCCGTTTACATTAAGTGTTAAACACTTAAAATCTATGTCAAGGGTTTGCCCCCTAGGCCTCTGTGGAAGTTGTTCCCCTGACTTCCCTTTACTCAGTTTACCCATTTGCTTCCTCCCTTAAAAGTACCTCTCTTGCACCAAACCTAGATCTTTTAGCAACTTCCACCAAAGGCTTTTACAGATCCTCTGCTCCGGTGTCAGCACATCCTGACTGCCTGACGAATTGCCAGACCTTTTACGTGTCCTCTGTATTGCTTCCACACTACTTGCATTCTAGGTCTGATGGACCTCCACCTGCACATCCTCCATAATTAAGTGGTGGTCCTCTGGACTGGCACTCTCCACACTTTCCACCACATTCACTGCATCTATCAAACCATCATTAGTGTTTACACTTAGCACCGGCAAAGGGTCGTCCAATATTCCTTTAATATTTGTTCCAATGGTACATCCTCTGCCGACTCTCATGGTGATTACAGTCAACCACTGGCGTAACAGATTCCTGCATTAGAGTCTGACAAACCACCTCAGATCCCTCCACAATGTCACTCCAGAGTTTCGTCTGCTTCTCCCGTTGCATCTCCTCCTTCTGTTCCTCTCTCTCTGCGCCTGCACTTTCACTACTCGTTGCTCTGGAACCTGTCTGGGTCCGTCCTCCTCATGCAGTCAGCCGCCACATGATCGTAGGCGCCACACAGGCGACACGTCCTGCGCTGTCCCATGTAGGTCACGTACACTTGGGTCCTGAAGTCTGGTAGAACAACGTAGGACGGTATAGGGTGCTTCAAGGTCATTTTCAACGAGAACGACCCCTCAAAGAGGCCCATCAAAGGTCCCTCGCTCCACTTTCCAGGTATAGCTGCGTGTATCGTACCATACGATCTGAAGACTGTACTGATGTCCGCCGGGTCTGCTTCGAATGGGACGTTCTTCAAACGTACCCAAGTGTACGTACGTGAAACGTCCTTCAATCGTACCTGAAGTCCAGTGTGCACCGTGTATACATGATCCTGGTGTCGATCTACGAGTCGGTCATAAACTTCCGCCGTCAGTAGCTTCACAAAGACCCTATTCATCCCATTCAGGGCAACGCCATACAAATCTCCTGTGTCAAGTCCATACACATCTCGTAATATCGTCGGTAACAGTCCTGGCCGTTGCAGGGTGTAGAACGCCCGTCACAAGGTCAACACAGACAGTATTCAATCGTCTCCTCCCTGCTGTCGCCATGTTGTTTTGGAAAACCAAAGTGCTGTAAAGCGTCGCCAGGGGTCAGGTCAGAGCACCGCACACCCTCGCACCACCAGGGCTGGGCTGCGACTTGATTTTCACGTCAGACTCCACTAATGAGCCACACTCACCTGTGACGTCAATTCCAAGTGTTGTACCTAACTTCTGATCTAGTGTTTAATCTCTGGCCATATGTCTCCGCAACACAGCTTATATACTTATATACAGCTTATATACAGCCTTTATGAGCCTAGTGTAGTTGATAGGTTTCAAACTCCAACCAACCGATCTATGCTATAGGCTTCATGAGGATATATACATGAAACAGTGCATTTTTCTCAGTTTATATATGCTAAGAGTATATTTCAAATGAAATCTTAGGAATTAAAGTATTTTTGAGGGGTGATTTTGAACCCCATTAACCAACCAACTTAATACATGTTTAAGAAAGAGGAGACTGATCACCTCCTACGAAGACTGACGGACTGATAACGTCAAAACTGCTTCTTCTACTGTTTTTAGTGTTCTGAATTTGACCGTAGAAGACGGTAGCGGTAGCGGTATTAATGAAGTTAGATAAATTAGACACATGTGCAACACTTGGTATCTTTATTGAGGAAAGTTCGCCACACAGTGGCTCATCAGTCCATACAGGAGAATGGTGGAGAACAGGGGAAGTTTGAGGTAATCAGTCCTCAGCTTGTGTCGATGAGTCAGCCCATCAATCTTGAAAAGAGTACAGCATACAGCCACTTCTTCGCACTTATGCTGTACTCTTTTCAAGATTGATGGCTGATTACATCGATACAAGGCTGAGGGACTGATTACCTCAAACTCCTCCTGTTCTCCACCATTCTCCTTTGTATGGACTGATGAAGCACTGTGTGGCGAAACGTTTCCTCAATAAAGATACCCAAGTGTTGCACATGTGTCTAATTTATCAACTTGGTTCTCTGAGCCATTCATCTACATTAATGAAGTTATATTACGAATTCTGTCAGTCACACACACACATAAGGAGGAGAGGATAAGGAAACTCAGCGTGACGACACTGGAAGACAGGAGGACTACTATAAGGTATATGAAAACCAGGTGCAAAATACTGAGGGGAACTGACAAGGTGAAGAGGAGCAGAATGTTTTAGAGATGGGAAATAGGATCAAAAAGGCAAAACCGGAAGTTGAAAACTCAGATAAGTCAAAGGGATGTTAGGAAGCATTTCTTCAGCCGTAGAGTTGTCAAGAAGTGGGACAATCTGGAGAGTGATGTAGTAGAGGCGGGATCTATACATAGCTTTACAAATAGGTACGGCAAGGCTATTGTTGCAGGGAGAAAGTGGACCTAGTAGCGACCAGCGAAGAGGCGGGGCCTAAAACTGTAAATAGACCCCTGAAACCACATATAGGTGAGTACACACACACTCTCCAGACCCAGGTGGATGAGCAAACACACCCTCCTCCAGAACCACCCACAGAAGGAATCCAACCACAGCAACCCCAATGCAGCCGAACAATCTAAACCAAAACCCACACACTGTACCCTCTGCCCCCACCCCCCTCATCACAAATCCCTCCCCTACGGTAATCCCCCAAACCCATATTCTCCCCAGACCACAGTTTTAGAAAAGAAGTTGAAGGTTTGGTATACGAATGCGGATGGAATAACGAATAAATGTGAGGAGTGGCATGAAAGAATCAAGGAGACGTCCCCAGACATCATAGCAGTCACAGAAACAAAACTCACTGGGACAATAAGATATGCAATCTTCCCACCCGGATATTAGATACTGAGGAAAGATAGAAAGGAAGCAGAGAAAGGAGGGGTTGCACTGATCATTGAAAAGCGATGTGGATTTCTGAAAATGGGAGGAAACTGATGACATTCAGTTATATAACCGACAATTAGCTGAGAGGGCATAAGAGAGTCATATGAAGAGAATAACACGAACAATGTGGACAGACCAAGCTGAGGTCCAGAAGAGCGTTTCAACCCAGAAGATGGTGGAAGCCTGACCCTGGGGGCCTGAAACATTCAGAGCCAAGAGGGGATTGGTATGGAAACCTCAGACCAACATGAGGGACCTACACAGGAGAGAAGAGGGGAGGATGAAACCTCATGACCAACATGTAGGTCACTCCAGGAGAGGGGGAGGTTTGAACATCACATATGAAAGGCCCCTGAGCTAGTGACACGTGGACTCTTGAGGTTTGAACTAGTGATTACAGTGGAGGGGGTTTAACAAGTAGATAAGTGGAAACATATCTATCAAGAGGTTGAGGACTGGACAGCATGAAAGGGATTGAGGGACTGACAACCTCACACCCTCCTGTTCTTCACGATTCTCCTTTGTATGGACTGATGAAGCCACTGTGTGGCGAAACGTTTCCTCAATAAAGATACCCAAGTGTTGCATATGTGTCTAATTTACCAGAAAGGGAAAAACCAAACTATGAAAGGGGGGGACTACACAGGTATGAGGAACGTTCTGCAGGAAGTTCAGTGGGAAAGTGAATTGGTAGGATAGTCAGTAAACGAAATAATGAACTATGTAACAACAAAATGAAAGGAGGCAGAGGAAAGGTTTGTTCCCAAGGGCAACAGAAATAATGGGAAGACCAGAATGAGCCCTTGGTTTACCCGAAGGTGTAGGGATGCAAAAACTAAGTGCACTAGAGAATGGAAAAAGTACAGAAGGCAAAGGACCCAGGGAAATAAAGAGATTAGTAGAAGCGCCAGAATAAGGAGGGAGGTCCAGCGACAGTGCGAAAACAACATAGCATTGAAATTCAAGTCTGACCCAAAACTGTTATAAATCCACATCAGGAGGAAGACAACAGTCAAGAACCAGGTAATCAGGCTGAGGAAAGAAGGTGGGGAGCTCACAAGAAATGACCAAGAAGTATGTGAGGAGCTCAACACGAGATTTAAGGAAGTATTTACATTGGAGACAGAAAGAACCCTGGAAAGACAGAACAGATGGGTACACCAACAAGGGATATAACAACAAGTGTTGGATGAAATACACACAACCGAGGAGGAGGTGAAGAAGCTGCTAAGTGACCTTGATACCTCAATGGCGGTGGGACCGGACATCTCTCCGTGGGTCCTTACAGAGGAAGCAGAGATGCTGTGTGCCACTAACCACAATTTTCAACACAGCCCTTGAATCTGGGCAACTACCTGAGGTATGGAAGACGGCAAATGTAGTCCCCATCTTTAAGAAAGGATTATCAGTAGAAGAGTAGTGGAGCACCTGGAACGGAATAAAATTATAAACGACAACCAGCACGGATTCATGGAATGCAAATCCTGTGTAACAAACCAACTGGAGTTCTATGACAAGGTAACAGAAGTAAGACACGAGAGAGAGGGGTGGGTTGATTGCATCTTCTTGGACTGCAAGAAGGTCTTCGACACAGTTCCTCACAAGAGATTAGTGCAGAAGCTAGAGGACCAGGCACGTATAACCGGAAGGGCACTGCAATGGATCAGAGAATACCTGACAGGGAGGTAACAACGAGTCATGGTACGTGATGAGGTATCACAGTGGGCGCCTGTGACGAGCGGGGTCGCACAGGGGTCAGTCCTAGGACCAGTGCTATTTTTGGTGTATGTGAATGACATGACGCAAGGGATAGACTCAGAAGTGTACCTGTTTGCAGATGATGTGAAGTTATTGAGGAGAATTAAATCAGATGAGGATCAGGTAGGACTACAAAGAGACCTGGACAGGCTGTACGCATGGTCCAGCAACTGGCTCCTCGAATTTAACCCCACCAAATGCAAAGTCATGAAGATCGGGGAAGGGCAAAGAAGACCGCAGACAGAGTATAGGCTAGGTGGCCAAAGACTGCAAACCACACTCAAGGAGAAAAATCTTGGGGTGAGTATAATACCGAGCACGTCTCTGGAAGCACACATCAACCAGGTAACTGCTGCAGCATATGGGCCCCTGGCAAACCTGAGAATAGCGTTCCGATACCTCAGTATGGAATCGTTCAAGACTCTGTACACCGTGTACGTCAGGCTCATATTGGAGTATGCAGCACAAGTTTGGAACCCAAATCTGGTCAAGCACGTCAAGAAATTAGAGAAAGTGCAAAGGTTTGCGACAAGGCTTGTTCCAGAGCTAAGGGGAATGTTTTACTAAGAAAGGTTAAGGGAAATTGGCCTGACGACATTGGAGGACAGAAGGGTTAGGGGAGACATGATAACGACATACAAAATACTGCGAGGAATAGATAAGGTGGACGGAGACAGGATGTTCCAGAGATGGGGCACAGAAACAAGGGGTCACAATTGGAAGTTGAATACTCAGATGAGTCAAAGGGATGTTAGAAAGTATTTTTTCATTCATAAAGTTGTCAGGAAGTGGAATAGTCTGGCAAGTGATGTAGTTTAGGCAGGAACCATACATAGTTTTAAGACGAGGTATAATAAAGCTCATGAAGAGGCGGGGCCAGGAGCTGAGTCTCGACCCCTGCAACCACTAATAGGTGAGTAAAAATAGATGAGTACACCAGAATACCTGAGAGGTAGGCAACAACGAGTCAAGGTACTTGATGAGGTATCACAGTGGGCGCCTGTGACGAGCGGGGTCCCACAGGGGTCAATCCTAGGACCAGTGCTATTTTTGGTATATGGGAATGACATGATGGAAGGGATAGACTCAGAAGTGTCCCCGTTGGCAGATGATGTGAAGTTAATGAGGAGAATTATATCAGATGAGGATCAGGCAGGACTACAAAAAGACCTGGGCAGGCTGGACGCGTGGTTCAGCAACTGTCTCCTCGAATTTAACCCCGCCAAATGCAAAGTCATGAAGATCGGGGAAGGGCAAAGAAGACCGCAGACAAAGTACAGTGGTACCTGGAGTTACGAGCTTAATTCGTTCCAGACGGCTATTCAAGTGCCGATACCGAAGGAATTTTTCCCCATAAGAAATGATGAAAATTAAATTAATCCATTTCAGACCCCCAAAAATACACTTACAAAAGCACCTACAAAAATACACTTACATAATTGTTCGAGTTGGGAGCTGCTCGTAAGTAGAGGTACCACTGAATAGGCTAGGTGGCCAAAGACTGCAAACCTCGCTCAAGGAGAAAGACCTTGGGGAGAGTATAATACCGAGCACGTCTCCGGAAGCACACATCAACCAGATAACTGCTGCAGCATATGGGCGCCTGGCAAACCTGAGAATAGCGTTCCAATACCTCAGTAAGGAATCATTCAAGACACTGTACACTGTGTACGTCAGGCCCTTACTGGATTATGCAACACCAGTTTGGAACCCATTCCTGGTCAAGCACGTCAAGAAAATAGAGAAAGTGCAAATAGGATAGTTCTAGAGCTAAGGGGAATGTCCTACGAAGAAAGGTTAAGGGAAATCGGCCTGACGACACTAGAGGACAGGAGAGTTAGGGGAGACATGATAACGACTTACAAAATACTGCGTGGAATAGATAAGGTGAACAGAGACAGGATGTTCCAGAGATGGGACATGAAACAACATTTTTGGGGGGTGGGGGGTGAGAAGAGGCCATGGACAGATAATAATGTGTACCTCGATCAAGACAGATAACTACATTAGAAAGTACATTTTTAGAGAATAAAATCAAACAGCCGTAATCCGGAAAAGTAAGAAGAACCAGTGAACAGGGGAGCAAGTGGTCGCCATGTTCAGTGTCATAATGCCAGTTTTGACTAAGATAAACACCAAGAGGGAAACCAAGCATCTCTCAAATCCATACCTCACTTCTCACTCAAGCAAATAACTCAAAACAAACCATATCCTTCCCCCATCCTCCCCACAAACATAACCACACCTAACCTAAACCAACAACGTCATCACCCATCCCAACCATCCTGTTGTTCCCCACCTTCCAACACCCACATCCAGTACAAGATCCGTCCATATCAGGTAATGGGAACAAGCCCATTATCTGTCTTAGTGCTGGTGGAAATGACATTGGGAAGGGCAGAAGACAGGAGCTACTAGATAAGTACAGGTCAGCCATAGAAGTAGTTAGGTCTAAGTGAGGGATCCCAATCATATGTAGCATTTTGCCTAGAAAGGGAGTGGGCAATGAATGGATGTCTAGGGCAATTGGTATAATTTGCTGGCTAGTCAGCTTCTGCAAGGACCTTGCAATTCCATTCATTGATAACTGGGACAAATTCTATGGCAAACGTGATATGTATGCAACGGATGGGGTTCATCTCTCTGGGGCTGGAGTGGTTGCATTAGCCGATTCGATTGAGGGGGTCATTGGAGACTTGTCTAGGACTTTAAACTGATAGATTATAGAGGTATGGGTGTTTGTAGGAAACAATCAGGCTGTAGTATTTTTTTTATTATTTAAGAAACAGGTATATGTACATATTACATACATGGAAACGTTCTAAACATATGAACGCTTATAAATACCAATATAATTTACATATGCTAATCAACATAGAAGCTCACCACATTATACTTGTTACTAATGCATGATCATCATTTTCCTCATAACATCAAGGTGCCTCTATGAACAAAAATTCCACTAGTCAAAACTTACAAATGCAATATCCCTCCCCCCCCTGAACCTTCCTAACATAAAATTCCCCTCTGAAATCTTTGATTAAACCAACAATATGTATACATAGCACACCCTATCCCCTAAATCTACACTAAATTGTACAATCAGAACTGTATATTACACGATACCATTATTTCTATGCATCCTCTTGAATTCTGTCAAGTATTTAAATTATAAATATCACAATAGTAACTCTAACGACTACGTATACAAAAATATATGGTATCACACTACCATATATTTAGTAAAGATTAACACAGGTAATCCTACACCACACAGATGTTCTCCACAAGATGAAACAATCAAACTATGACTGTCTCTCACTGACATCGCAGTACACTGCGCACCACACACTAACAGTATATAAAATTACATTAATATACTTAAATACACATATTACTTCCCTTTGCTGTTATTCTAATAATATTCCTTAATTGTAATCCTGACATTACACATTAAGAGACAGGTATATGTACATATTACACACATAAGAGCGTTCCAAACATATGAACGCTTATAATTATCAACATAAATTACATATGCCAAACAACATAGCACCTCACCACATTACACTTGACACTAAAGCATAATCATAATTTTCCCATTACCTCAAGGTTTCCTCTATGAACAATACAACCACTAGTCAAAACGTGAAACTCCAAAAACCCTGGATAATACATAA
>WNWK01020475.1:0-35774 GCA_009830355.1 Cherax destructor | reverse complement strand
TCACTCCTGAAGTCTGCTCAAACGCCATTACCGACAATTTACGCCCTTAAGGAAAGATGTCACGTAGGTTAGTCTATTTCAGACCCCCAAAATACACTTCCACAAGCACTTACAATATTATACTTACATAATTGTACGATTTCCGGGTTTCGAAACTTGGGGTCCACTGTATTCCTAATGGGAACAAATTGTTTGGTAACGGCACTTGAACAGCATTCTGGAACGAATAAATCACGAACACCGGGGTCCACTGTATTATAACTTATAATAATAATTTATAATAGTAAGAATAAGAAAATAAATAATCGATCTGGAGCGCTTTAAATGTCATAAGTATTTTATATAGGTTTGGTAGCTGACATTTAAAACACTCCAGAGCGATTATTTATTATTATTATTTTTTTTCAAAAAGTCGGACATCTCCCACCAAGGCAGGGTGACCCAAAAAAAAGAAAATCCCCAAAAGAAAATACTTTCATCATCATTCAACACTTTCACCACACTCATACATAATCACTGTCTTTGCAGGGCGCTCAGATACGACAGCTGAGAATAGTCCCTCCCTGCTGTCACTATCCCAGACCCCTCCTTTAAAGTGCAGGCACTGTACTTCCCATTTCCAGGACTCAAGTCCAACTAAATCAATTAACTGGTTTCCCTGAATCCTTTCACCAAATGTTACCCTGCTCACACTCCAACAGATCGTCAGGTCCAAAAAACATTCGTCTCCATTCACTCCTATCTAACACGCTCCACATGCTTGCTGGAAGTCCAAGCCCCTTGCCCACAAAACCTCCTTTACCCCTCCCTCCAACCTTTCTAGGGACGACCCCTACCCCCCTTCCTTCCCTACAGATTTATACGTCTCCAGTCATTCTACTTTGATCCATTCTCTCTACATGACCAAACCACCTCAACAACCCTTCAGCCCTCTGACAAATAATTTTAGTAACTCCACACCTTCTCCTAATTTCCACATTCAATTATCTGCATAATATTTACACCACACATTGCCCTTAGACAGGACATCTCCACTGCCTCCAGCCTCCTCCTCCTGCAGCATTTGCAACCCATGCTTCACACCCATATAAGTGTGTTGGTACCACTATACTTTCGTACATTCCCTTCTTTGCCTCCATGGATAACGTTTTTTGTCTCAACAGATACCTCAACGCACCACTCACCTTTTTTCCTTCATCAAATCTATGGTTAACCTCATCCTTCACAAACCCATCCGCTGACACGTCAACTCCCAAATATCTCAAAACATTTACTTCTTCCATAATCCTCTCTCCAATGTGATATCCAATTTTTCTTTATTTAAATCATTTGATACCCTCATCACCTTACTCTAATCTATGTTCACTTTCAACTTTCTACCTTTACACCCCCTCCCAAACTCGTCCACTAACCTTTGCAACTTTTCTTTAGAATCTCCCATAAGCACATATCATCAGCAAAAAGTAACTGTCAACTCCCATTTTGCATTTAATTCCCCATAATTTAATCCCACCCTCTCCCCAACACCCTAGCATTTACTTCTTTTACAACCCCATCTATAAATATATTAAACAACCATGGTGACATTACACATCCCTGTCTAAGACCTACTTTTTACCAGGAAGTAATCTCCTCTCTCCTACACACCCTAACCTGAGCCTCACTATCCTCATAAAAACTCTTACAGCCTTCGGTAACTTACTACCTATTCCATACACTTCCAACATTTGCCACATTGCTCCCTATCCACTCTATCATATGCCTTTTCTAAATCCATAAACGCAATAAAAACTTCTCTACCTTTATCTAAATACTGTTCACATATATGTTTCACTGTAAACACTTGATCTACACATCCCCTACCCACTCTAAAGCCTCCTTGCTCATCTGCAATCCTACTATCTGTCTTACCTCTAATTCTTTCAATAATAACCCTGCCATACACTTTACCTGGTATACTCAGTAAACATATTCCCCTATAATTCTTACACTCTCTTTTATCCCCCTTCCCTTTATATAAAGGAACTATACATGCTCTCTGCCAATCTCTAGGTACCTTCCCCTCTTTCATACATTTATTAAACAAAAATACCAACCACTCCAGCACTATATCCCCCCCTGCTTTTACCATTTCTGTCATGATCCCGTCAGTTCCAGCTGCTTTACCCCCTTTCATTCTACGTAATGCCTCATGCACCTCCCCCACACTCACATCCTGATCTTCTTCACTCCTAAACGATGTTGTACCTCCCTGGCCAGTACATGAAATTACCGCCTCCCTTTTTTCATCGACATTTAAAAGTTCCTCAAAATATTCCCGCCATCTACCCAATACTTCCAGCTCCCCATCTACTAACTCCCCTACTCTGTTTTTAACTGACAAATCCATTCGTTCCCTAGGTTTTGTTACCTTGTTTATCTCACTCCAAAACATTTTCCTGTTTTCAGCAAAATTTCCTGACAGAGCCTCTCCCATTCTTTCATCTGCTCTTCTTTTGCACTCTCTCACCACTCTCTTCACCTTTCTTTTACTCTCCATATACTCTGCTCTGCTATTAACACTTCTGTTTTGTAAAAACCTCTCATAAGCTACCTTTTTCTCTTTTATCACACCCTTTACTTCTTCATTCCACCACTCACTCCTCTTTCCTCCTGCACCCACCCTCCTATAGCCACAAACTTCTGCCCCACATTCTAATACTGCATTTTTAAAACTATCCCAATTCTCTTCAACCCCCCCACTACTCATACTTGCACTAGCCCACCTTTCTGCCAATAGTTGCTTATATCTCACCCTAACTTCCTCCTCCCTTAGTTTATACACTTTTACCTCTCTCTTACTTGATGTTGCCATTTTCTTTTTGTCCCATCTACCTTTTACTCTAACTGTAGCTACAAGTAAATAATGATCCGATATATCCGTTGCCCCTCTATAAACATGTACATCCTGAAGCCTACCCATCAACCTTTTATCCACCAATACATAATCTAACAAACTACTTTCCTTACGTGCTATATCATACCTTGTATATATATTTATCCTCTTTTTCATAAAATATGTATTACTTATTACCAAGCCCCTTTCTACACATAGCTCAATTAATGGTTCCCCATTTACATTTACCCCTGGCACCCCAAATTTACCTACTACTCCCTCCACAACATTTTTACCCACTTTAGCATTAAGATCCCCAACCACAATTACTCTCTCACAAGAAGGCCAATAATATGCCTAGGCATGCCTAGACATTTCAGGCAGTCTTATACTAGGTCTTACTCTATAGTGACACAATGATTATACTGGTATTAAGGTTAGGTAATTTTAGTGATTAACTAGGTTTACAAAATTGAGGTAGTACAAAAATTTAACAATTTAACAATTAGTTTATATATTAATGGAAATGGTGAAGTGTTGGCATAATATAGTTTCTATATTGGAGTGTCTTAGGCAAACTTATGACTAGCTTAAGAATTATGAAGCAATAGTTGTATTAGAATCTTGGTTACAGTCATGTGAAAATTAAGGGGGAATCACAGATATCAATAAGTGTAATTTTGTTGTGGATATGTGCAAGATAAAGTAGTTTTCATGTGGTTAGCTACCGGTAAGTGAGATAAGATGTTTTTAACGGTGCTTTTGAAAATGGAGGTTGTGTCTGCAGTTCTAGAGTTTTCAGGCAGGGAGTTCCAGATTTTAGGCCCTTTTATGTACATTGAATTTTTGTATAGATTTAGTCGGACATGGGGAATGTCAAAGAGATGTTTGTGTCTGGTATTATGTCTATGGGTCCTGTCACAACTGTCAAGAAAGTGTTTTAGCTCAGGGTTAAAGTTGGTATTTATGGTTCTATAAATGTAGATTGTAGAGTAGTAAGTGTGGATGTTCTGAACAGTGAGTAAGTTTAGGTCTTTGAAGAGTGGGGGGGTGTGTTGCCTAGCGTTGGATTGCGTGATAATTCTTACTGCAGCTTTTTGTTGGGTTATTATTGGCTTTAGGTTTCTTGCTGCTGTTGATCCCCAAGCACAAACGGCATATGTGAGGTAGGGATAGATGAGTGAATAGTATAGTGTGAGTAGGGCTGATTGTGGTACATAGTAACATATCTTAGAGAGGATCCCCACAGTTTTGGACACTTTCTTTGTTATGTGTTGGATATGAGTGCTGAATTTCAGGTTACTGTCGAGGTGAAGGCCCAGGAATTTGCCCTCATTATGTTTAGCAATAGGAGTGTTGTTGATCTTAATGTTTAATTGTGCATCACCTGGTCTGTTACCAAACATAATATAGAAGGTCTTATCAGTGCTGAGTGTAAGTTTGTTGGCTGTCATCCATGTAGATATTTTTAGTAATTCGTCGTTAACAATGGTGTTGAGCGTTTCAAGATTTGGGTGGGAGATGACATAAGTCGTGTCGTCAGCAAAGAGTATTGGTTTCAGGTGTTGTGATACATTGGGAAGATCATTGATCTATAAGAGGACCAAGGACACTTCCCTGTGGTACTCCAGTATCAAGTGGTCATGTCGAGGAGGTTGTGTCTTTAATGGTGACATACTGATACCTATTAGTGAGGTAGGATTTGAAGTATGCAAGTGCATGACCTCTTATACCATAGTGGTTAAGTTTGTGGAGTAGGATGCCATAGTTTACTGTGTCGAAAGCTTTCCTTAGGTCAATAAAAAGTCCTAATGGATATTCCTTATTTTCCAGTGCTGTGTAAAGCAGGTCTATCATTTTTACGATTGCATCATTAGTGCTTTTATTTTGTCTGAAGCCAAATTGGCAGGGGTTTGAATATGCTTTGTCGTTGTAAACGAGTTTAATCTCTTGTGCACAAGTTTATCGAAGATTTTGGATAGCAACGGTAAGTTTGATATTGGCCTATAGTTGTTTACGTCTGTGGGTCACCACCTTTGTGTATTGGTGTAACCCTAGCTAATTTGAGTAGTGTCGGGAAAGTGCTAGTTTCTAGTGATTTGTTAAAAAGTAATGAAATAGCATGTGAAAGGACATGGGCGGCTCGCTTGTATAATAATGGTGGGACTTGAGACAGATTCCCTGATTTATTTTTAAGTGACTTGATTATCATGGTGACTTAAGTGGGCTCAGTAGGTGCAAGATAGAAGGAGGATGGGAAATTCCCATCTAGGTAATCACTTGCTCGCGCGTTGGTATCTGGGATTTTACTGGCAAGATTTGATCCTATGGTTGAGAAGAAGTCATTTATTTTGTTTACTGTATCAATAGGCTGTAGTGGTGTTTCCTGGCAAAGAGAAAAGAAATCAAGGAAGCTGATGTTGCAAAAAGTGTTGACATGTTTGCCAAAAATAGATCAAAAACAGTGGATGAGGTTGAGAAGTTGTTGGCGGTGTGGATCAATGAAAAACAGTTAGTGGGTGATAGTGTTTCCATGGCGATAATTTGTGAATAGGCAAGGCAGTTGCACACAGATCTTGTCAAGAAAATGCCTGGAACCAGTGCTGATGCGAGTGATTTTAAGGCCAGCAAAGGCTGGTTTGACAGATTTAGGAAACGTAGTGGCATACACAGTGTTGTAAGGCATGGTGAGGCAGCCAGTTCAGACAAACGTGCTGCTAAAAAGTTTGTGTCTGAATTTAAGGGGTTTGTAGACACTAAAAAATTCAAACCCCAACAAGTGTTTAATTGTGATGAAACAAGCCTCTTGGAAGAAAATGCCAAAGAGGACCTACATTACTCAAGAGGAAAAGGCACTGCCAGGACACAAGCCTATGAAAGACAGGCTAACTTTCATGTTGTGTAGTAATGCTAGTGGAGATTTTAAAGTGAAGCCTTTACTGGTGTATCACTCTGAAAATCCCAGTGTGTTCAAGAAACACAATGTCAACAAGAATAATTTGTGTGTGTTTTGGAAGGCTAACACTAAAGCATGGGTCACGAAGGCAATTTTCCTGGAATGGTTCACTGGAGTGTTTGGCCCCAGTGTGAAAAATACCTACAGGAAAAGAAATTGGGACTCAAGTGCCTCCTGGTACTGGACAATGCTCCTGCTCATCCTCACAGTGAAGTTCTTGCCTCTTAACACCACTCCTCTCATCCAGCCCATGAACCAGCAGGTCATTTCTAACTTCAAAAAACTGTACACAAAAGCAGTGTTTCAAAAGTGCTTTGAAGTGACCTTGGACACTGAGTTGACCCTAAGAGAGTTCTGGAAAGATCACTTCAGTATCCTCCATTGCATAAGCCTTATAGGTAAGGATTGGGAGGGAGTGACTTCCAGGACTATGAAATCTGCTTGGAGACAACTGTGGCAAGGTTGTGTCCAACAGATGGATTTTGAAGGGTTTGAGGCTGACTCTGACCCTGACGACCCTGTGCCTGTTGTGGAAGGTATTGTGGCATTGGGAACTGCCTGCTGTTAGAGGTGAGTGGCGAGGATGTGGAAGAGTTGGTGGAGGACCACAGGGTACAGCTAACCACTGAAGAGCTGCAAGAGCTTCATCACCAACAGCATCAGACCACAGTTGAGGAAATTGATTCACAGGAGGAGGAAGATGGACAGGGTGAGGTGCCTTCTTCATGGATTAAAGCAATTTGTTTAAAATGGAAAGATGTGCAAAGTTTTGTTGAAGAATTTCACTCTGAGCAAGATGAAATAAGCCATCTCTGCAACCAGTTCAGTGACAGAGCCATATTGCACTTCAGGAACATGTTAAAGAGGCGCCAGAAACAGAGGACTCTTGACAGTTATTTTGTGCGACAGGGGTCTAGCGACTCTCAAGCTGGTCCTAGTGGCATTAAAAGACAAAGAAGGGAAGTAACCCCAGAGAGGGACTTGTTACCTGAAGTCCGTATGGAGGGGGATTCCCCTTCCAAACACTAAGCCCTCCCCCTCTCCTCCTCCCTATCTTCCAGATGCCAGCAAGTCTCTTCAATAAAGGTAAGTAAATGTTATTTTAAATGTAAATTTATTATTTCCTGTTATTATGTGTTATTAAGTGTTGTTATTGTGTGTTTTGTGTTTGTAAAACTATAGTTAATCTTTACAAAATTAATTTTTTGTGAATATTTTTGGGTGTCTGGAACGGATTAATTGTATTTACATTATTTCTAATGGGAAATAATGGTTCGACTTTCGGCCAGTTCGAGTTAAGGCCTAGCTCCTGGAACGGATTACGGCTGATACTCGGGGGTCCACTTTACAAATGAACAGGTGTACGTACACCATTTACATACCTTGCAGAAGATAGGCAGAGCGGCTCATGCTGTCAGGCGTTTATTTCGTTTTGTCCTTTTTCTATCGCTTTATCGCTACACTCTTAATGCTACACTTTGTCACTGAACTTACCTGCTTTAAACTCCACAACTTGCGCCTGTGCTGGCATGCAGGAACACATTAAAATCACTAAGAGTGTGTTATTAGTCTTGAAGATGCCATATTAATAACGATAATAATAACAATAATAATCACTCTGAGGCGCATTAATAATGATAATAATAACACAATAATAATTACTCTGAGGCGTATAAAACGTTAATATAGATATTTTGCTTAATCCATTTATATTTTTTCAAAATTATATAATAAACACGCTACGTAACATGTAAACATATAAATTAACATAAGTATGAGATGTTTTTCCAGTCAGCTTCACAGAGTGAACAGAATTCATTCGTGTCCAGGCTGGTAACAGCAACAATAACAACAATTGGTTTCTTTACAAAACTCGCAAACCTTCTACACTCATTCTCTCTCGATTATTCATTTAATCTTGTTTACTCACCTCTCACTCTACATTAAGACTGCCTTTACCACCGCCTCTACTACCACTGCCTCTACTACCACTGCCTCTTACTACCACTGCCTCTACTACCACTGCCTCTACTACCACTGCCTCTACTACCACTGCCTATTACTACTACTGCCTCTTACTACCACTGCCTCTACGACCACTGCCTCTTACTACCACTGCCTCTACTACCACTGCCTCTTACTACCACAGTCTCTACTACAACTGCCTCTTACTACCACTGCCTCTTACTACCACTGCCTCTACTACCACTGCCTCTACTACCACTGCCTCTACTATCACTGCCTCTACTACCTCTGCCTATTACTACCACTGCCTCTACTACCACTGCCTCTTACTACCACTGCCTCTACTACAACTGCCTCTTACTATCACTGCCTCTACTACCACTGCCTCTACTACCTCTGCCTCTACTACCACTGCCTCTTACTACCACTGCCTCTACTACTACTGCCTCTTACTACCACTGCCTCTACTACCACTGCCTCTACTACAACTGCCTCTTACTACCACTGTTTCTTACTACCACTGCCTCTACTACAACTGCCTCTTACTACCACTGCCTCTTACTACCACTGCCTCTTACTACCACTGCCTCTACTACCACTGCCTCTACTACCACTGCCTCTACTACCTCTGCCTCTTACTACCACTGCCTCTACTACCACTGCCTCTACTACCACTGCCTCTACTACCACTGCCTCTTACTACCACTGCCTCTTACTACCACTGCCTCTACTACCACTGCCTCTACTACCTCTGCCTCTTACTACCACTGCCTCTACTACTACTGCCTCTTACTACCACTGCCTCTTACTACCACTGCCTCTTACTACCACTGCCTCTTACTACCACTGCCTCTTACTACCACTGCCTCTTACTACCACTGCCTCTTACTACCACTGCCTCTACTACCTCTGCCTCTACTACCACTGCCTCTACTACCACTGCCTCTTACTACCACTGCCTCTTACTACCACTGCCTCTACTACCACTGCCTCTTACTACCACTGCCTCTTACTACCACTGCCTCTTACTACCACTGCCTCTTACTACCACTGCCTCTTACTACCACTGCCTCTTACTACCACTGCCTCTACTACACTGCATCAACCAATGAACAAACTCCAAACACAATTAATTAATTGTGAAATGTTCACTGGATGATAAACAAAACTAGATTGACTCATGACGCCTGCATGGGCAGGCGCCGGACGGACAGGTCTGGTACACATGCGGTTCGAAACATGGGGCAAGTTTGATACTCGAGACAAAATTTGTTCGAAAAAAGGGTTCGAAACTCAAATCGTTCAATAGTCAAGGTGTTCAAAACTCAAGGTTCCACTGTATTTTCCAACAAGCTCTTTCTTGAATTCTATCGTATTTCTCACTTTCTTTTCCAAAGGGCTGGCGCTAGGAACTTTCTTTGGCCCCATGGTGGCTTATTTCACATTCGCACTCAATAAACAAGCACAAAAACAATGAATTACAGTAGATCGTCATTCAGCACGGTAGTTACGTTCCTGAAAATTTCGTGTTAGATAATTAAAAGAACTTATGGGAAAAATAGGGTTATGTTCCTGGGAGTCCCAAAAAAGCCAAACAATTTTTTTTTAGACAAACAGATCTTACAAAAATAAAAGTGAATATGTAATTGTAGTTCATTATCGTGATGTATTATGTTGTTTTTACTGCTTAAGACTACAAATGTAACAGAAATAATAGTATTACCTTAAATTGTGGGTGCTGGTGTTTGTGGATGATTGTGAAGAGAGTGGAGAGTTATGCTGTGGCCCTACTGGGCTCAGGTGGATAGTAGAGGTTCTGGAACTGAAGTCGATGGTTGTACTGAGTGTCTAACTTTAAGTCATTCAGTAAATCAGTCAAGTCATTCAGTAAGTCAGTCAAGTCATTCAGTAAATCAGTCAGGTCATTCAGTAAGTTAGTCAAGTCATTCAGTAAGTCAGTCAAGTCATTAAGTCAGTCAGTCAAGTCATTAAGTCAGTCAAGTCATTCAGTAAGTCAGTCAAGTCATTCAGTAAGTCAGTCAAATCATTCAGTAAGTCAGTCAAATCATTCAGTAAGTCAGTCAAGTCATTCAGTAAGTCAGTCAAGTCATTCAGTAAGTCAGTCAGTCATTCAGCAAGTCAGTCAAGCCATTCAGTAAGTCAGTCAAGTCATTCAATAAGTCAGTCAAGTCATTCAGTAAGTCAGTCAAGTCATTCAGTAAGTCAGTCAAGTCATTCAGTAAGTCAGTCAAGTAAGTCAAGTCATTCAGTAAGTCAGTCAAGTCATTCTGTAAGTCAGTCAAATCAGTCAGTAAGTCAGTCAAGTCAGTCAGTCAGTCACACAAACTTATGTTTACCTCTTTTTATGTGTACAAAGTAACACTTTATTACGGCCACAGGTTATGTCTTGTCTAATATCTTTGTTTCTTCGTTAATTCTAAGACTTAAATGATTATACCTTTTCTTCCCACTTTGAGCAACACTGGTATGCCTACTTGGTGTCATGATTGCTTGGCAGATACAAGATATAGTAATTTAAAGATCAAAACACAATTCACTCTCTCTCATTCTTCACAAACACAGCTGGCTTGTAGCAGAGGACTTTATTTTGATGCGTATGAAATACGTACGAATGCTGGGATGGTGGGGTCCAGGGTGGCTGGGGAAGGCGGGTGGTGTCCGCTGAACCACAACAAGGCGGCTGCTTGTGGGAATGGTTATTTGTTTTTCCTTCCCGCAAACTGTAAGTTTATTCAGGTATACACAGATACAGTTACAAAGATTATCATACATAGCAGCATATGTGTAGAGAACCTAGGATAACCCAAAAAAGTCAGAGTGACTTATTTCCATTCTGTCTGACTTTTTTTGGGTTATCCTAGGTTCTCTACACATATGCTGCTATGTATGATAATCAATGTAACTGTACTCACCTAATTGTGGTTGCAGGGGTCGAGACTCAGCTCTTGGCCCCGTGTATCTGAATAAACTTACTTACAGTTTGCGGGAAGGAAAAACAAATTCCCTTTTCCTCTAAGCACAAGGATTGGGCTTACACTTGAAATCACCTGATGCATTACCGAAAATGAGCAAGGTGAAGCAATCCTTTGCTGTCTTGAAGCCTGGTGCACTTTTCTCTTGCTGACTGATATAAGTTCATGTTGGCATTTTCTTCTAGAAAACACTTCTCTCGTGAGCATTAAACACTTGATGTGGCTCATAGCCACCCTCAGTAGGACCCCCACTGACTCAATGGTTTAACCCACCACGGGCTACCGTGTGTTCAAAATTTTTTCCCCTCCCGCGAAACGTGTAATATCATTTTTACGTCGTGTTAGATAATAATGTGTCGCAATTCTTCAATCGTACAATACCCATAACGTGCAACATAATCTCGTGTTAAATGACGATCTACTGTATTACGAAATGTTTTGGATGAACATGCAGAGTATTGCTCACTGAATGAGTGACAGAGGCAGTCTGAGTCACGTACATGTGAGCAGCCGCTTCTTGAGCGGGCGGACGTGTCTGATACGGACGATTTCCGAGCGGAGGTACGAAACCCAAGGTAAAATCTTGCCCAAAAAAGTGGCCGAAATCCAAATTGGATGATATCTGCACCAGACGAAATCCGGGGTTCCATTGTACAGTCAATCCTCCGTTTTCGTGCTTAATCCATTCCAGAGGGATCGACTAAAACTGAAATCAACGAAAACTGAAGCCATTTTCCCCATAAGAAATAATGTAAATTCAATTAATCCGTTTCAGACACCCAGGAGTATTAACAAAAAATAATTTTTTAGAGATTAAATATAGATTTACATACAGAAAAGAATGACAAATAAATATAAAGCACTAATAACATATATAAATGAACATTTAACATCACACTTACCTTTATTGGCAACTCTTGTTGGTGTATGGAAGATGGATAGGAGAGAGGGAGGCGAGTTTAGTGTTGGGAGGCAGGACAAAATGCTTCAATTTGACACTAATATCAGCTCTACGGCTTATTTATCTATCACAATTCATCTAATATGACATAATAAACAATATTATTAAAATAAAAACATGATATATATTCTAGAATGAACAAAATACATATGTCATTATGTATGAGAGAACTGGCGGTAGTGTTATTTTTGTTGGGTTTAAGGGCCACTGACCATAAGCCGTACATATACTGCTGGTAGTGGTCGGCGGCAGCAGCAGGCCGCCACCACCTCAATTCACACAATGTACATAATTTATAAATAAGAAATATTTACACTTTAATTTATAAATAAATATTTACACTTTAATTTATAAATAAGAAATATTCACACTTATATAAATAAGAAATATTTACACTTACCTTGGAGGAGATGTTGGCAGAGGGCGGCTCTGGTCTCAGTGCCCCTATATTCCTCAAACAAACAATGAAGGAGTTAAGTTTCGTGTCGTCATTTTTCTATCGATTAATGGCTTAACTTAATTGCTACACTGTTAATGCTACACTTTATCGCTGGCTGGTGATATAGCCTTTATCGACTCCACTTTGATACTTTGCTACGATTTCTTTCTTTAATTCTATGGTGTTCCTCACTTTCTTTACCAAAGGACTGACACTATGAGCTTTCTTTGGGCCCATGGTGGCTTATCTAGCAGTCACACACAATAATCAAGGGCCAAAAACAAGGGATTGTTAAGAAATGTTTTGTATGAACTCGCAGGATAATGTTCACTCAACCAGAAACAATGCTACACTGCCTGAGAATGAGCGTGGGAGGCGGGCTTTGTATGTGCGCTGGGCACTGGACAGGTTCCATACCATGAACGAAAACGGAGCCAATCACCGAAAACGGAGGTAATATTTCCACGACAAAAGTGCCCGAAAACTGAAATCACCGAAAACAGAGGGTTGACTGTACTTATAAATTTGGGACTTTGCTAAAAAAATCATCTTATCTCTCAATACTAACCAAATCAACCAAAACCACTTCTTATTAGTTATATTATGTGACCTCTAGACTTTTAAACATCTGCCAGTCCATGAAATATTACTGCCAGAACCATTAATTGTAATATTGTTTCTATTATGTGCAAATTCAAGATTACTATTCTTATAAACCTCCACCTTGACTACCTCACATTAGTTTTAAGATTAAATAAGATTGTAATAAGTTAACCAATATTATCTTGTTTAGTTTTAAGTAGTTACTATGTACAGTGGTGCCTCGAGTTACGATATTTTTTCGTTCGAGAATGCTGTTCAAGTGCCATTACCAAACGAATTTATCCCCATAAGGAATAATGTAAAATAGACTAGTCCTTTTACACCCCCAAAAATATACCTACAAAAGCATTTAAAAAAATAAACTTACATAAAGGGCGATTTTGGGGACCATCGTAACTCGAGGTACCACTGTACTAGGATTAGTCTGCCCAAAATGCCTTGGCATGATAGTGGCTTTCTTTGTACTTAGCAAACCAAAATTGTAATTACTGTACACATTGTAACCTTTACAAAGAAATAAACCTTTATCTTTATTGTGATATTGTTATATGTTTTGTACTACCTCATTATTTTATATCTAATTAATTACTTCAGTTACCTAGTATGCAAAAAGATTTATTAAAATATACTGCTCCATAACCTGTGTCAATATAGAGTAAGAATTATGATTAATCTGCCCAAAATACCTAGGCATGCTAGAGGCCTTCCTTGTAATTAATATTTTATAATATGTAAACCATACATTGCAGCTTTGCAAGGAAATAAAAATTTATTATTATTATTATAATATAAAATATTAATTACAAAGAAAGCCTCTAGCACGCCTAGGCATTTCGGGCAGTTACACATCTGTAACTGTGTGAAGCTGATTTGAGCACTATATGCCATTCTATGAAGTAAATTCATGAATAACACTACACACACACCTGTAACAAAATGCACCTGTCTGTCCCAACTACTGGACCACTACGACAAGGTCCTGGATGCTCTAGAAGATAAATAGAATGCAGATGTTATATACACAGATTTTGCAAAAGCCTTTGACAAGTGTGACCATGGTGTAATAGCACACAAAATGCGTGATAAAGGAATAACAGGAAAAGTTGGTAGATGGATCTATAATTTCCTAACATGTAGAACACAAAGAGTAGTAGTCAACAGAGTAAAGTCTGAGGCAGCTACTGTGAAAAGCTCTGTTCCACAAGGCACAGTACTTGCTCCCATCCTATTCCTCATCCTCATATCAGACATTGACAGGGATATAAGCCACAGTGCTGTGTCTTCCTTTGCAGATGACACCCGAATCTGTATGACAGTGTCCACCGTTGAAGACACTGCAAGACTCCAAGCAGACATAAACCAAATCTTTAAATGGGCTGCAGAAAACAATATGAAGTTCAATGATGAGAAATTTCAATTACTCAGATACGGAAAACGTGAAGAAATTAAAATCTCATCGGAGTACAAAACTAATTCCAACCACACAATAGAGCGAAAAACTAATGTCAAAGACCTGGGAGTGATCATGTCAGAGGATCTCACCTTCAAGGACCATAACAATGTAGCAATTGCATCTGCTCGAAAAATGACAAGATGGATAATGAGAACCATCAAAACCAGGGATGCCAAGCCCATGTTGACACTTTACAGATCGCTTGTTCTATCTAGGCTGGAATATTGCTGCACACTAACTGCACCTATCAAGGCGGGTGAAATTGCTGACCTTGAAAATGTGCAGAGAACCTTCACCGCACGCATAAGTGCGATAAACCACCTCAACTACTGGGAACGTTTGAAGTTCCTAAACCTGTACTCTCTAGAACGCAGGCGGGAGAGATACATTATTATATACACATGGAAAATTCTCGAGGGCTTAGTACCAAACTTGCACACAAAAATCACTCCCTACGAAAGCAAAAGACTCAGCAGGCGATGTAACATCCCCCCAATGAAGAGCAGGGGTGCCACTAGCACGTTGAGGGACAACACAATAAGTGTCAGGGGCCCAAGATTGTTCAACTGCCTCCCAGCATACATCAGGGGGATTACCAACAAACCCCTGGCTGTCTTCAAGCAGGCACTGGACAGGCACCTAAAGTCGGTACCTGACCAGCCAGGCTGTGGTTCGTACATTGGACTGCGTGCGGCCAGCAGTAACAGCCTGGTTGATCAGGCTCTGGTCCAACATGAGGCCTGGTCACAGACCGGGCCGCGGGGGCGTTGACCCCTGGAATTCTCTCCAGGTAGACACCAAAGTGGTGAGGCAACTTACCCTTATTTTCCTAACTCCACTACCCCCACCCACCCTTTTCCCATATTTCCACCCTTACCCATCCTTCTTCCTTCCCCATCTTACCAAAGCTCTGGACAAGACTTCACTTCATCTATAATTTCCTAACAAATAGAACACAAAGAGTAGTAGTAAACAGAGTAAAGTCTGGGGCAGCTACGGTGAAAAGCTCTGTTCCACAAGGCACAGTACTCGCTCCCATCCTGTTCCTCATCCTCATATTTGACATAGACACAGATGTAAGCCACAGCGTCGTGTCTTCTTTTGCAGATGACACCTGAATTTGCATGACAGTGTCCTCCATTGGAGACACCGCAAGACTCCAGGCAGACATCAACCAAATCTTTATATGGGCCGCAGAAAACAATATGAAGTTCAATGATGAGAAATTTCAATTACTCCAATATGGAAAATGTGAGGAAATTAAAGCTATATTGGAGTATAAAACAAATTCCAACCACAGAGTGCCCCGGTGGCCTGGTGGCTAAAGTTCTCGCTTCACGCACAGAGGGCCCGGGTTCGATTCCCGGCGGGATGGAAACATTTTGACGTGTTTCCTTACACCTGTTGTCATGTTCACCTAGCAGCAAATAGGTACCTTGGTGTTAGTCGACTGGTGTGGGTCGCATCCTGGGGGATAAGATTGAGGACCACAATGGAAATAAGATAGACAGTCCTCCATGACGCACTGACTTTCTTGGGTTATCCTAAGTGGCTAACCCTCCGGGGTTAAAAATCCAAAGAAAATCTTATCTTTTCTCTTAACTAATGTAAAGGACCTGGGAGTGATAATGTCAGAGGATCTCACTTTAAAAGATGACAACATAATAATAATAATAATAATAATAATAATAATTTTTATTTCAATGCATGTTACAAGTGTACAATATTATTGGTAGTTACAATTATAAAACAATTATAAAACTGTAATGCAAGGAGAGCCACTGGCATGCCATGGCATTAGGGGCAGTTTATTCTAGAGACTTATTCACTAAGTACTTAATGCTAAAGAAATTGATTGAGTTTATTCTAGTTCTGTATTATTTAAATTATTAAATGGTTATACATACTATTAAAAGACAATACAAGAAAATTTGTTGAGTTTAATCTAGTTGTAGAATTTATTTCAAATTACAGTATGTTGATGCTATACTAGTATAATAACAATACTAGAAATAGTTTTTAGAGTTTCATCTAGATATATATTTTATTTCAAATTAAGAAAATGATGATACTATAAGATTTTAAATGACAATATGATGATATGAAATTGCAACAAGTGTTAAGGAGGATGAACATATCAAATTGAGATCTTCTTAAGTAAAATAATATTGGGTTTGGAAGTTTGTTACAGTATGAGTATTTAGTATAGGGTGAGTAGGTGATTTTTGAGAAGAGTCTTGAATTGATTTTCCGACAAGGTTAACTTGATATTTACTGGTAATGAATTCCAGATTTTGGGGCCCTTTATGTGCATAGAATTTTTACATTGGTTAGTATGGACTCGGGGTATGTCAAATAGTGATCTGTGTCTTGTGTCATGTTCGTGGGACCTATTAAAGTTGTTGAGGAGAATTCTGAGCGCAGGGTTGATATTAGCATGTAGAGTTTTATGTATGTAGAAGGCACATGAATAGGTATGAATATTTTTTATGGTGAGTAGTTTTAAGGTTCTGAATATAGGTGGAGTATGCTGTCTAGAGTGGGAATTTGTTATCATCCTGACTGCAGCCTTTTGCTGGGTTATGAGTGGTCTAAGGTGATTTAATGTTGTTGAGCCCCATGCACAGATTGTATCAGTTGCATCTGCTAGGAAAATGACAAGATGGATAATGAGATCCTTCAAAACTAGGGATGCCAAGCCCATGATGACACTCTTCAGGTCGCTTGTTCTATCTAGGTTGGAATATTGCTGCACACTAACTGCACCTTTCAAGGCGGGTGAAATTGCTGACCTAGAAAATGTACAGAGACCTTCACAGCACACATAACTGCGATAAAACACCTCAATTACTGAAAATGCTTGAAGCTCCTTAACCTGTACTCCTTAGAATGCAAGCGGGAGAGATACATGATTACATACACATGGAAAATCCTAGAGGGATTAGTACCAAACTTGCACACGAAAATCATTCCCTACGAAAGCAAAAGACTCAGCAGACGATGCAACATCCCCCCAATGAAAAGCAGGGGTGCCACTAACACGATAAGAGACAACACAATAAGTGTTAGGGGGACCAAGACTGTTCAACTGCCTCCCAGCATATATAAGGGGGATTACTAATAGACCCCTGGCTGTCTTCAAGCATGCACTGGGCAAGCACCTAAAGTCAGTGCCTGACCAGCCGGGCTGTGGTTCGTACGCCGGGTTGTGTGCGGCCAACAGTAACAGCCTGGTTGATCAGACCCTGATCCACCATGAGGCCTGGTCATAGACCGGGCAGCGGGGGTGTTGACCCCCGAAACCCTCAACACCTGACACACTCAACACCTGAGCACCTAACACTTAACACCTAACAATCTAACACCTGACAACCTAACACCTGACAACCTAACACCTGACAACCTAACACCTGACACACTCAACAAGACACAGACTGGAGGCACGATCATATCCGGCGCCTCGCCGCTTGAATACACTATATTTCAAGGCTCAAACTCTCTATATATATATATCATCTAGCACATGAATGTTGTATTATAAGAAAGGCAGTTGTCGCTCACCTGTTAGAGAGGAGAAACAACACAAGTAGTGACCAGTAGTTTCTTTTCTTTGTTGGGTTTATAAGGGTCACTGACAGCTTACGCAGTATGAGTAAGTAAGTTTATTCAGGTATACTCAAATATAGTTACATAGATTATTATACATAGCAGCATATGTGTACATTATTATTATTATAATTAAAAGAAGCGCTAAACAGCATATGTGTACAGAACCTAGGATAACCCAAAAAGTCAGACAAAGTGACTTATTTCCATTGGGGTCCTTTTAAAACATTATTACACTATAGAGATAATATCTTATTATTATACTATGAAGGAGATATACTAGGAAAAGGCAAAATAAGTTATTTACATTTGCACGTGTCTTTGCTAAAAAGATATAAAATTATTCCCCTCCCTTCCTGTCGCTACATTCATTAGGTACCTTTTGACTCTCTTCTTGAACTGGCTCATGCTATGACTACCTTTGACATATGCAAGCAATCTGTTCCATTTCTTTATTGCTGTACAATAAAAGGTGTTTGAAGCTGGTCACTGACTGTGGGTACTACAAAGTTGTGTTCTCTCCCCCAAGTACTATGACTGCTTTGGTTCCCAGCCTTGATAAAATTGGCAGCAAGATATTCTGGACACTGTGAGCAATTTTATAAACTTGATTTAACTTCAGTTGTTTTACTGTCTTCCACATTCAGCATATCCAATTGTTGTAATTCATCCTGGCTTACATGTTCTGGGTGATTTGCACTTTATTTTTCAGTTTTTTTTTGTTTTTGTTTTTTGTGAAGGCAGAGTACCATAAAGAGCAAGCATAGTCCACATGACATTGTATAAGAGCTAGACATAGGATCCTGCGAGCCTCAGGACTATGTAGAGGAACTTCAGTCTGGTATTCGCTTTCTTTACTACACTGTTCCCTATCAGTTCTCCTGACATGCATGGTCAAAGGGGATTCCCAGATATTTTAATGAGGAAACTGAAGTGATGGCTTCCCCATTACACCGGACATTAAATTATGTTTTTTTTTTTTTTTGCAAACTGCCTTCTTAAGCGCGGCAAATTTAACCAGTGCTGCTGACGCAGACGTCCCAGGTTTTCTCCCGGGCACACCAGTGGCTCATGCAAAAATATCCCATATAACTAAAGTGATGTGTAACTCCTAACTGTGAAATGGCAAAGTCAACTCACTTGAAAATGACGAATGAATAGATTAGATTAGATTTTGCCACCGAAGTGGCTAGTTTATTGTGCACCCCATATCCATCCTGTGGACGGTAGCGCAAAAGCATATGGAAACACAAAAGGCCTAGGAACTAGGCCCCAAAAGGGTTAACAATTGTACATATGGATTTATATCTACAGTTCACTCATCTGTTACAAGCAAATTCAGGGAATTTGCTTAGTATATCTGGTGTGGGAAATTATGAGAGATTGTCTATCTGGGCTACCGCCACTTGCAACAAACAATCTCCCGGGGAGATGACCGACTAGTATAATTTTACCGCAGTCACTCCCTTGAGGTATGTGAGAAAACTTGAGTCACCCTGGTCACTGAAATAACTCCCTTCGATAATTTCACACCCTCTGAACCCACTTACGCTCTAGACCAGTGTAAATAAATCTGAATAGATAATAATAATAATAATTATGGTATTGTTAATTTTAAGTGGACTGTATGGTTTTAGATATAGGATATGACTGATTGAGGAGGAGGAGGAGAGAGCACAATTAATTAACATCCACTCACCCTTTATCTGCGTCCTGGGTGTTCACTGGAGATCCTTATCATTCCCACCGCAGACACACATTATTTCAACATACCTACTGGCCAGATGGTAACTAAGACAACATGCATACTTACGGTGGGGAAGCCGCATTCTTGTTGATGTGCTTCGATAGATCGTGTGATCTTGCTCGGTAGATATAGTTCTTCCGTCAAGATGATGGTATGGGTTGTCCCGCTGAGTCAAAGAAGATTAATTTCCTTGATCTCTCTTACACCCACGGGACCGGGCGTTTACTTAACATGCGGTTGATCGGGAGTAGCTATTCATATCCTCTCGCCATTTCCCTTTATTACAGTTTATCCTTATGAATTTAATCACTATATACACTATGGCTTAACGCCCAACCAGTTTATACACATTCATCGTCTCTATACCGAAATTCAGAATCGATGAGTGAAGATGAAGTTGATCATCCCTTCCATATCCAACATGGCGGTCCTGGGATGGCGTCCCTGTCCGTGCCGCCATACGGTACCTTCACTTCCAATTATTTATAAATCTGCTTCACTAGACTCAATGTCTCACTGTATTCATTAAGTATATTCCAGTCACTTCTATTATGAAAACCACCCAGAATCAGGGTTTACGACCGTATCTTGTGTCGTCGCATCACTAGAGCCCGAATTAGGCCTAAATCGATGAGTGGAACAAACTCCCGAGTACAGTTATAGAGGCTAAAACGTTGTGTAGTTTTAAAAATAGGCTAGATAAATATATGAGTGGGTGCGGGTGGGTGTGAGTTGTACCTGACTAGTTTGTGCTACTAGGTCAGATGCCGTGCTCCTTCCTTAAGTGAATGTAACCTGACCTGGCTGGGTCGGGGCATTGGCTTAAGCCGGTGGGAGACTTGGACGTGCCTCGCATGGGCCAGTAGGCCTGCTGCAGTGTTCCTTCTTTCTTATGTTCTTATCTCGAAACCCCATTAAGCCGGGGCTACACATTATTTCACCAAATTGTCGCCCGAATATCGGACTTTCCGGACCGAATGTCCCACGAATTATGCATCGCACACTTTGATATCACTCCATATTACGAAGTGAAGCCATTAAGTCCGGTCTGGCTGACGCAATCGCCAAATTCCCGAAATCATTCCGCCCTGATATCTTGGGCCTAGGCTTCTCCACACGTGGCTGCCCGCCCTCTGCCCTCGCTGCCGCCTCCCCTCAAAATTCCCCCTCCGCGTACCCACACGATGGTTGGATGGTTCTAACCTCATGTCCACATAAACATGGAACCACCAGCAGTACATTAAAGATGTCTATTCATATTGGAAAGTTTATCAATTACAACTTTCGAAAAATACCAATATTTTCCACATCTGGTATCTTATTTTCATTAATAAGATATCTTGACATATCACATAGGTTATTATACTGTCTATCTCTGTATTCCTCAATAAGTGGACAATTGAGCACATAGTGTTCAAGACAGTGACAAAATGCTTGATCACATAATTTGCATTTAGTTTGATCATCATCTGTGTGTCTCCCAAACTGCCAGAAGTACTTGTAGCCAAGCCTAAGCCTGGCCACTACAACATCAGTCAGTTTGTTTACATTGCAAGTTGCTCCATAAAAATGCTTATCTATGTTCATGTTATCATAGTGGGTTATAGATCTACTCAGGCTTCTAACTGCATTCCTATAGCAATCATTTTCATTATTTATTTCTCTCCTAATATTATTCCTAATGCTAGACACAGATATACCAAAGTTATATTCTACATTCTCCTTCTGGGTACTCTTCTTGGCTAACATATCAACTTTATCATGAAGGAGTAATCCAATGTGTGATGGGATCCATAGCAATTGTACATTAATTCCTTTGTCCCGGATTTTTGAGTATCTATACCTGGCTTCTCCAATGAGCATGCTGTTAGAGTCATTATATGAGTCAAGAGCCTTCAGTGATGACATAGAATCAGTAATGATGATAGTGTCAAGCTCAGTGCCATTAGGATTGCAAACAATTCAGTTTGCAGTGTAGACGCCCAGTTGTTAATTCTTATGCCTAGTTCAACAAATTTATTATTGTTCTTAATGTTGTAGATCCCCATGCACAGATTCCATAAGTGAGATAAGGGTAGATGAGTGAGTGGTATAGTGCAAGGAGAGCTGGTTGAGGTACATAGTAGCGTATCTTAGATAATATGCCTACTGTCTTTGAGATTTTCTTGGAAATTTGTTGTATATGTGTTTGGAATTTAAGGCTGCTGTCAATGTGTATACCTAGGAATTTTCCCTCTGTGAGTCTTGTGATGGGTGAACCGTTTAGTGTTATGTTTAGTGGAACATTTTTACCTCTGTTTCCAAACTGTATAAAGTAGGTCTTGTCAGTATTTAGTCAGTTTATTGGTCGTCATCCATGTTGATATTTTCTGTAATTCTGCATTAACAGTATTGGCCAGTATGACTGGATTAGAGTGAGAGAAAACATATGTTGTGTCATCTGCAAATAAAATGGGTTTGAGTAGTTGAGATGCATTAGGTAGGTCATTGATGTAAATGAGAATTAAGAGTGGACCCAGTACACTTCCTTGAGGGACTCCGACTGTAATTTGTTGTGTTGAAGAGTTCGCTCCATTAGTATACACATATTGGCTTCTGTTACTGAGGTAAGACTTTATGTAGTTGAGCGAGTGGTAGTTTTGTAAGCAGTAAATCATGATCGACCGTATCAAATGCTTTTCGTAGATCAATGAAGATTCCCAGTGGAACTTCTTTCTTCTCGAGTGCGGTGTATATTAACTCTAGCATGTGTATAATGGCATCATTTGTGTTTTTGTTGGTCCTGAATCCGAACTGACTGGGGTTGAGTACATTGTGTGAGATGATGTAGGAATAGATCTGCCTATGCATTAATTTTTCAAAGATTTTTGAGAGGAGTGGTAAATTAGATATTGGTCTATAATTATTTAAGTCTGTTTGATCACCTCCTTTATGGATCGAGGTGACCCTTGCTGTTTTGAGAATTGATGGGAATGTGGAGGTTTCGATGGATTTATTGAAGAGTGTTGCAATAATTGGTGACAGTACCTGTGAAGCTTTTTTGTACATAAAATATGGTAGGCTATTTATGTCTCCTGCCTTGTTTTTAAGGGTGTCGATTATGAGCGAGACTTCTATTGGGTTGGTAGGAGCTAGGAATAGTGTATTAGGGTAGGTGTTGGTGAGGTAGTCTGTTGGACGTGTGTTCGTGCTTGGGATTTTACTCGCTAGATTCTTTCCTATGGTGGAGAAGAAAACATTAAGTCTGTTTGCTGTCTCAGTTGGTGAGAGTAGGGGTTCATCTGTTTTTGATAATTTGATGGTATTGTTCTTGGATATCTTTTTATTTCCTAGCATTGCAGATAGGGTTTTCCAGGTCTTTTTCATATCCCCTTTTATGGTTTGGAATCTGTTCTCATAATACAATTTTTTCGACCTTCTTATCAGGCTGGTAAGGATTGATGAGTAGCATTTGGATTGTTCTCTGGTTATTAGACCCCTTCTGTATTGTTTTTCGTATTGGTGTCTTTTGTTAATTGATTTAAGGATGCTGGGTGTTAGCCAGGGATTGTTGAGTCTCTTTGCTGTGATCTGTTTAGTTTTTTTAGGGCAATGTTTGTTATAGAGGTGGTGGTTTTTTTTAAGGAAATTTTTGATGCAGTCATTAGTATCTGAATATGATTGTATCTCATGATTCCAGTCGATGTCAATCATAGCTGTTATAAAGTTATTAACAGCTGATTCGTTATGTAGTCTGAAGGTAACTTTTGAGATATCTTGGGGCAAATTGTCTAGGTTGGTTATGAGAAATGTTGGGTAGTGGTCAGTGGTGTTGTCTGTGATTATGCCTGATTTCAGAGGGGATATAGTGTTAGTCCAGATGTGGTCTAATAATGAGATACTCGTTTCAGAGATTCTTGTAGGTTTTGATATTGTTGGTAGTAATAAGCAGTTGTGCATAATGTTTGTGAATTCTGTTACCTGTGGGTCCTGGTCATGAAGGAGATTTATGTTGAAGTCTCCTGTGAGCAGCAAATGGTCTTTGTTCATGTGTGCATCAGTTATCAGGTTTCCTAATTTTTCACTAAAGTGGTGAATGTTGGACTGCGGTAGTCTGTAGATGTTGATCACTGTGAGGGGTTTTTGTAGGTCTTTTGATTTAAATTTAGCTACGATACATTCTCCATGCTCATCACTTGTGCAGGAGTTATTAATACATTCAAGTTGATCTGAGTAATATATAGCTATTCCACAGGCTACTGCCACATGGCCATAGTGTTGGCATTTGTAACACCTACGTTGAGGGGGTAAGTACACGTCGATGGGTAGGAAACGTAGGCCAGGCACCCAGATATTTCGGGGGAGGGGCACAGGGCCAACCCAACTGGCAATAATTTGAGATTTTCCTTTAAGTCTCTTTGGCTTGATGATATGCTCGCTTAGAGTCAAATGGGATGGGTCCATGTTGAGAGGGTATCCAAATATTATGATACTGACCCCTTTTTTAAAGTGATACGTGTCTGATGGAGGGCGAAGCAGCTTAATATCCCCATAGGTTGTGTTAAGTAGATCACTGATCAGTTCTTTGTTCTGTTCCACAAGCACAAAGTTGTGTGAGTTTTTTCCAAAGTGAATTCTCGCCTTCGGATGTGCATTTACTGCTGCCATTAGCCATGCACACCTACCCTGCAGCAGGGTGTTGTCAGGGAAGTTCAGCTTAACACAGTCTTCCTTAGAAGAAAGGCTTTTTGCACCCTGTGTGCACCATGGACGTCTAGGTTTACATTGCCTACGAGTCAAGTGAGCCTGACTACGTCGGCGCTCTAGCCCTTTCTCACTTTTCCTTCTTTGTTTACGTATAAAGATCTGGAATCTATCATCATTGTCATCACCTGCAGAAATATATTCGTCTGTGACAGTTGCCATGTTTGCCGGTGATGATAGCTCATGTAAGACTCACAGTATTAATAATATGGTACAATAATGGATTGTACAGACAAGGTCTTACACCTAATCACAAATCACAAGATGAAAATAAAGAGAGGTAGAACGGTGGGTAATATTGATCACAAAATATTACACAATACAGGCTACTGCCCCCTAATATGATTCCTCGTTAAATTAAAAATTATTGCAGACATTACAAGTAATTAAAATGTTTAAGGTACACTGCATGAGAATTGGTAACTCACTGAATTACACTGTATAAAATAAGGAGATACATTGAAAATGCAATGACATGGGAAATATTACTGCAATGTGAATTAATTGTAAAAGTGAGCTGTCTTCACTCTTTATTCAATCAAGAAATATACTAGTAAAAATGTAAAACAATGCAAAGTAGAAATACAAACAGTAATTTTATGCAATTTGAAAATATACTGGAAAACAAATTTCCTAAAAGAAATGACACTAAGAATTAATATGCAATACTGACACAATTAAAAGAAGTGTATTACTGAAAAGATTGCACTCAGATTTTAATTTTAGCACCTGTCAGAAATAAACAATAAGTATATTATAATAGAGCACAAAATACTATGTAGAATAATTGCAGAAATTAGTCACTGGAGAACAATAAAGTAAGTTGCAGAAGTGACTAATGCGGCAATAAAAGTTAATTGTGCACTGGGAATATGTAGACTGAACACTTTAATTAATTTTTTATTGTAAATTAAGTAAATAGTGATATACTTAACTTTTGAATAAATAAAAAAAAAGTACAATGTATACAACGAAGAAGTGAACACTTACTGGCTGTTGAACACATAAATCAAGGGATCACTTACAGGTATCTGGTGTAAGACCAGGGTTCACTTACAGGTATCTGGTGTAAGACCAGGGTTCACTTACAGGTATCTGGTGTAAGACCAGGGTTCACTTACAGGTATCTGGTGTAAGACCAGGGTTCACTTACAGGTATCTGGTGTAAGACCAGGGTTCACTTACAGGTATCTGGTGTAAGACCAGGGTTCACTTACAGGTATCTCGTGTAAGACCAGGGTTCACTTACAGGTATCTGGTGTAAGACCAGGGTTCTCTTACAGGTATCTGGTGTAAGACCAGGGTTCACTTACAGGTATCTGGTGTAAGACCAGGGTTCACTTACAGGTATCTGGTGTAAGACCAGGGTTCTCTTACAGGTATCTGGTGTAAGACCAGGGTTCACTTACAGGTATCTGGTGTAAGACAGGGTTCCAGTTCAATGAACACTTCCAGTTATGTACATGTACTTATTTAACTCAGGTTACTACTCATATTTAATATAGTTAGAAGTCTAACATAAGGTCTAACATAAGCATTCAGACTTCTTGTATGGGTGTTAATAATATGGTAAAATAATGGATTGCACAGACAAGGTCTTACACCTAATCACAAATTACAAAGATGAGAATAAAGGGATGTAGAACGATAGGTAATATTGATCACAAAATGTAATTCAATGATAACTTAATCTTGAAATTATAACATTGCACAATGATGGTGAAGACAACCTCCAACCCCCAACTACAAATTACATATATACATATACACACATACATGGACATATACATACATACATATATATACACATACACACACACATATACACATACACATACACACACACATATACACATATACATACACACACAAAACTAAACTATGTTGCAATGACAATGAGATAAATCACTGTCCTACTTCTTTGGGTCATCCTAGGTAACTCACACGTTACTATGTATGCATACATGTATGTAAGTGTGAGTGTTTGTTTAGTTGTACTTAGATGAACCGGTACCACACGATAGCATCCTTAGGTCTCTTCTATATGTGAGAAACACCGACGAGATAAGTAGCATTCTTGTCCATGATGCTTAAGAGTAGAGAGTCAGCTGATGTTGTTTACACCAGCCAGGTGGCCCATGGCAGCACCACCTGTCGCCGCCACTACAAATAGGACTTTTAAAGCTGGGCGGCAGGGGTGTTAAGCTTGTCTTCAGTTCTGTAGCGCCCCAGGAGGCATCAACCGGCTTTACACACAATTTATAGAGGTATTAAATTGTAGCAGGGAGGCGGTGAGAGAAAGCAGAACACTGCAATTGATTTGCTGAGGAAAGGGCAGGAGGGGGGTTGTCGCTGTGGGTGGCACTCGGGGGCGGGCAGCGGTGGGTGGGTGCATTGCTAGGTGTTGGATGTAGAATGAGCTAGCCACCTGAGCTCTAACACCTTTACTCCACCTCAACGGTTCGAAGAGTAAAAAGGGGGAGTTTAGCTGTGAAGGCAGGAACACAAATTCCATCGCAATATAATAACCACTACCAGCACACTGGCGTCTTCTGGCTACCCACCTTTCTCAGCCAGCCACATTAGGCTTACATTGGTATTGGTCACGCACTCCTGGTTCAGCGAAATCCGCCTTTACTGGATGCTGTTTTAAAGGTGGTGGGCAGAATATACAGGAGAATAGCAGGGGTAACAGAGCACGCACATTCACCTCTCTTCACATAGTCAATATGGGTGAAAGTCTCAAGCAGGTGATACAGTGCCTCTCAAGGTCACTGACTGACCTAGACTTCTGACACACAGTGAATGAGGACAGACAAGTATTTCTGAGACACAAGTTGAGAGGTTGACTCCCAGGTTCCACCCCCCACACCCTCACCTTATCCCCTTTCTCCCCCCCTACTCCCTTCTCCCTAAAATCCCCTAACCTATCTATCTACCTCTCTCTCCCCCCTCTCTCTCTCCAACTCTCTCTCCCTCTCTCCAGCTCCCTCTACCTCTCTCTCTCTCTCTCTCCCCATCTCCCTCTCTCTCTCTCTCTCTCTCTCTCTCTCTCTCTCTCCCAACTCCCTCTCTCTCCCCCATCTCTTCTCTCACCCCCATCTCTCCCCAACTCCCTCTCTCTCTCCCCATCTCTTCTTTTTTTCTCTCTCTCTCTCCATCTCTCTCCCCATCTTTCTCTCTCTCCCCACCTCTCTCTCCCCATCTCTCTCCTTATCTCTCTCCCCCCCATCTCTCCCTCTCTCTCCTCATACCTCTCCTTCTCCACCCTTCCCTTCTCCCTCTGGTCCCCGAATCCTCTCTCTCTCTCTCACTTTCTCTCCTCATGTCCATGAGGACTCGAAGTACCCAGGGACCAGAGGAGAAGGGTCCTGGTGGGGGGGGGGGAGTGGATAGAGGAGCAGTACAAAATGATGGAACAAGAGTGGGGGAGAAAACTAGGAGAGCTTTCTGCAAAAAATGGAGGCAGAGCTTTCTGTGAAATTGGAAAAGAGGTTGGAGGAGGAGAAGAAGAATTGGGAGCCGAAAGTCAAAGCTGCAGTAGCCAAGATAAAGGTGCTGGAAAATGAGGTAAACAGGCTGAAGCAGGTTACAGGGGGGGGTCGACCAGAGAAGACACAGAATTAGGGGGGCCCATCGGGAAGGAAGGTGATATAACTTACGCTATGGCCGAATCTGCCTACCAAGCAGGGCCAAGGAGTGATGGGTGTCAGCAGCTGGGAGCAGGTGGAGAGGGGAATAGGGCAAACACAGAGGCAAGAGCATGCCATCAAGAGCTACAGGAAAAACAAAGGGAGAAAATGGCCATGTACAGGCAGGAACCAGAACTGCAGAGGGAAAGGCAATGGGAGGAGGAGAAGGCAAAGGCAGTGTTTATTCATGGGCTGAAGGAGAGAGAGGGAAGGACACACACTGAAAGTTGGCAGGAAGAAAGAAAGGAGATTGAGAACATCCTCAAAGAAATCGGTGAAGAAGACATGTCCGAGATTGTAAATTTTCAGAGAATAGGGGGGTACTCGAAGGGGAGAAAACGACTGCTCAAGCTGATTCTCAGGACAGAAACAGTGCAGGACAGAATCCTCCAAGAGAAACCACGATTGAAGGAAACGGAAGAATACAGGAGGGTGTTCCTAGACCGGGACAGAACAAAAACAGAATGACAACAGCTGAGGGAGAGGACAAAAAGGCGAAAGGAGCTAGGAGGAGAGACAAGGACAGAATCAGCAGAGGACAACCAGAGCAGTGCAGAGCAACAAGAGCAAGCACACACAGAACCACCCCCAACACCCAACAACCAAGCACACTATCCCAACAAACTACAACCCACACTCACACCCCCAACCCAACATTCCACTATAGAATCCCACAGTCCACCGCCAAGTCCCCCACCCTCACAGACCCCCCAAAACACAGTGGTAGAGAGGCAACTGAAGGTATGGTACACAAATGCTGATGGAATAACAAATAAGTGGGAGGAGTGGCACGAAAGAGTCAAAGAGGCATCACCGAACATAATAGCTCTCACAGAAACCAAGCTCACAGGCATGATAACAGATGCCATCTTTCCAATGGGATACCAGATCCTGAGGAAAGACAGAGGGAACAGAGGGGGTGGAGGAGTGGCACTGCTGATCAAAAACCAATGGGATTTTGATGAGCTGGAGAGAGGAGACAGAGGAGAAGCAGGAGATTACATAATAGGAATGCTACAGTCTGGAGGTCCCAAGGTGGTAATTGCAGTAATGTATAACCCACCCCAGAACAGCAGGAGGCCAAGGCAAGAGTATGATGAGATTAATAGAGTGATGGTTGACACACTGGCTGAAGTGGCCAGAAGGGCTCATGCGAGCAGGGCAAAGCTACTGATCATGGGTGAGTTCAACCACAAGGAAATAGACTGGGAAAACTTGGAGCCACATGGGGGCCAAGATACGTGGAGGGCTAAGATGATGGAGGTGGTACTGGAAAACTTCATGTACCAACACGTAAGGGATACTACTACCAGGGAGAGAAGAGAGGATGAACCAGCGAGATTGGACCTAGTATTCACTTTAAGTACTGCAGATATTGAGGACATCACACACGAAAGTCCACTCGGGGCCAGTGATCATATGGTTCTAAGCTATGATTACACAGTAGAGTTACAGGTGTAGGGGGAGGCAGATAGGGCCAGAAGAATGAAGCCAAACTACAAAAAAGAAGACTACGCGGGCATGAAGAACTTCCTAAACGGGGTCCAGTGGGACAGAGAACTGGAAGGGAAATCAGTAAACGAGATGATGGAATATGTGACAACAATATGTAAGGAAGCTGAGGAGAGGTTTGTACCCAAGGGAAACAGAAACAACGAAAAAGCCAGGATGAGCCCGTGGTTCACCCAAAGATGCAGGGAGGCCAAAACCAAGTGTGCTAGGGAATGGAAGAAGTATAGAAGGCAAAGAACCCAGGAAAATAAGGAGAGCAGTCGTAGAGCCAGAAACGAATATGCACAGGTAAGAAGAGAGGCCCAATGGCAGTATGAGAATGACATAGCAGCGAAAGCCAAATCTGACCCGAAGCTGTTGCACAGTCACATCAGGAGGAGAACAACAGTCAATGACCAGGTGATCAGGCTGAGGAAGGAAGGAGGGAAGGTCACAAGAAATGACCGCAAAGTGTGTGAGGAGCTCAACATGAGATTCAAAGAGGTGTTCACAGAGGAGATAGAAGGGCCTCCAGAAAGGAGGAGAGGTAGGGTACACCATCAAGTGCTGGACACAATACACACAACTGAGGAGGAAGTGAAGAGGCTACTAAGCGAGCTGGATACCTCAAAGGCGATGGGGTCGGATAACATTTTTCCATGGGTCCTGAGAGAGGGAGCATGTGTACCCCTAACAACAATCTTCAACACGTCTATCGGAACAGGGCAACTACCTGAGGTATGGAAGACAGTAAATGTGATAGCACACAAATGTGATAGTACACAAAATGCGTGATAAAGGAATAACAGGAAAAGTTGGTAGATGGATCCATAATTTCCTAACAAGTAGAACACAAAGAGTAGTAGTCAACAGAGTAAAGTCTGAGGCAGCTAATGTGAAAAGCTCTGTTCCACAAGGCACAGTACTCGCTCCCATCCTGTTCCTCATCCTCATATCGGACATAGACAGGGATATAAGCCACAGTGCCGTGTCTTCCTTTGCAGATTACACCCGAATCTGTATGACAGTGTCCACCGTTGAAGACACTGCAAGACTCCAAGCAGACATAAACCAAATTTTTAAATGGGCTGCAGAAAACAATATGAAGTTCAATGATGAGAAATTTCAATTACTCAGATACGGAAAACGTGAAGAAATTAAAATCTCATCGGAGTACAAAACTAATTCCAACCACACAATAGAGCGAAAAACTAATGTCAAAGACCTGGGAGTGATCATGTCAGAGGATCTCACCTTCAAGGACCATAACACCGTAGCAATCGCATCTGCTAGAAAAATGACAGGATGGATAATGAGAACCTTCAAAACCAGGGATGCAAAGCCCATGTTGACACTTTACAAATCGCTTGTTCTATCTAGGCTGGAATATTGCTGCACACTAACTGCACCTTTCATGGCAGGTGAAATTGCTGACCTTGAAAATGTGCAGAGAACCTTCATGGCACGCATAACTGCGATAAACCACCTCAATTACTGGGAACGCTTTAAGTTTCTAAACCTGTACTCCCTAGAATGCAGGCGGGAGAGATACAGTGTTATATACACGTGGAAAATTCTCGAGGGATTAGTACCAAACTTACACACGAAAATCACTCCCTACGAAAGCAAAAGACTAGGCAGGTGATGTAACATCCCCCCAATGAAGAGCAGGGGTGCCACTAGCACGTTGAGGGACAACACAATAAGTGTCAGGGGCCCAAGATTGTTCAACTGCCTCCCAGCATACATAAGAGGGATTACCAACAAACCCCTGGCTGTCTTCAAGCAGGCACTGAACAGGCACCTAAAGTCGGTACCTGACCAGCCAGGCTGTGGTTTGTACGTTGGACTGTGTGCGGCCAGCAGTAACAGCCTGGTTGATCAGGCTCTGGTCCAACATGAGGTCTGGTCACAGACCGGGCCGCAGTGGCGTTGACCCCTGGAATTCTCTCCAGGTAAACTCCAGATGACACAACAGTGCTGGTGAGGAGGGAGAGGAGTTTGGAGGTTGTAGGGACGATCGTGGGAATTTTTGGGAGGGCGACAGGTATGAGGATTAATAGGGCCAAGTCTCACCTATTGGAAGTGGGGATGTGGGTGGGGGGTGTTGGGGTTGAGGTGTGGGTGGTCAGTTGCTGATAGATTAAAGATATGTGGTATCATTTTTATGAATGATTTGGGTGAAGGAAGAAGTGTTACTGTGGGAGGTGTAATGACTAGGGCGATACAACGGATGAATGGGTGGAGGCCAGGGGGGTTAACTATGTTGCAGCGTGTGATTGTGGTGAATGTTTTGGTTTATAGTAAGATATGGCATGTGGCGAGGATTTACCCAATTCTGAAAGGTGATGCTGCGGAGTTGATACGAAGGGTCTTAAGGTATGTACAGTGGAACCCTGGTTAACGAATACCCCGTAAATCGTGCAATTATTTAAGTATAATATTGTAAGTGCTTGTGGAAGTGTATTTTTTGGGGTCTGAAATAGACTAACCTAAATGACATTTTTCCTTAAGGAAGTTCGTTCGGTAATGGCACTTGAGCAGGCTTCTGCAATGAATTTTTTTCGTTAACCGGGGTTTAACTGTATTGGGGTATGGTAGGCATTGGTTGTGAAAGGAGATTGTAATGAAGAGGGTGGGCTTGGGGGGTATGGGGTTGATTAATTTGGAGATATGTGTCATGGTGTGTATGTGAAGTCCTGCTTTCTGGAGAGGGGAGGGGTACAGTGGATGGGGTAATGGGGGAATTGAAGAAATGGTGGAGGGGAAAGGAGTTGGACCAGTGTGGCAATATGTTGTGCAGGCTTCTAAGTGTGAGGAATCCGGGTAGCATTATGGCTAGTGTATTAGGGAGAGTCGGGGGAGGAAGGGAGGTGTATGAGGGGGAAGCGGAGCTTCCAGTGTATAATTGGAAAGGGATATGGTGTGGGTTGCGGGGTATGTGGTTGAAGGTGAGGTCAAGGGAGGTCATGTTTAGGTTTTTGCATAAGGTACTTTCTTCCAGGGCAGTTTTGTTCAAAATGGGGTGAGCAGGAGATGCCCGGTGTGTTAGGTGTGGAGGAGAGGACGTAATGTATCATGGGTTATATTTTTGTGATCACCTCGAGGATGTCTGGTGTTGGGTGGGGGGAGTAGTAAGAGCAATGGGGGGAATTAATGCATTGAGGTTTATGTGTTTAGATATAGGGGTGAAGGGATGTGTTAGGAAGGGGCTTATGTATTTGGCAGTGGATTTTGTGACCGTATCCTGGGCTTTGAGGGAACAACCTGGGAGTGTTCGGATAAGGGTTATTGCTGCGGCTATGTATAGAACGAAATGTAGGAACAGGTTATTATATAAGGAGGGATGGACTAAAGTTTTTACTGATGGTTATAGGGAACTTACTGTGGGGGTTGTTGGGGGTGGGGAGTGTGGTAAGATGAAAGGGGCTATCTACGTAGGATGGGGTGAGGTTGAGGGAGTGTTTGTCTTGGTTTACTTTAGGCATGAATGTAGTGTGGGTAAGTGTGGTTGTGTTGTGGGGGGGGGGCGTTGACGGTGGACGAATCATATTGAATATAAGTATCTTGACTTTGGATAGACAGAGGGGGGAATGCATGGTGCTGTGTGTGTCACATTTGGTGTGAACTCTGGGGGACTGAGGACTGGGGGGGTAGGTGTGGGGGGTTTCCTTGGGGGTGGCTTTCCGTGTTTGTGACCTTTTGGGTTTCTAACGGAGGATTTTTGGTCCTATGTATAGTACGGCCCTTGCGATATGATGCTGCTGCAAGTATTGCGCTAGCAGGATGGCTAGAAGTTATGAGTGGATAGTGCACATTTATGTCAGGTCCTGCGAGGCCTGTGAGTGATGCCTGTGAGGTGATATTGCTTTGTATTATTGGTAACTTTCAAGACAATGTTATGCATCAAGTATGTCAATATAACAGTTTGTGGGATATTTTCCTTACTATTATTGATATTGTAGTTTTTGTTTTGCTATCGTTCAGAGTGACATAGGTATCATATATACCCTGTGGGGTGTACTACGTTACATTGTGTTTTACCCTTGTTTTCAAGGGTTTCAGTATATGTGTTTTATAATGGTGTTTTTGGAAAAAAATGTTTACATATCGTTAACAGTGTTTTTATTATGTAATTGATTATGTCAGGAGGGGATGCTTCATGGTCCTGTATCTATGATGTAAAATCGTGTGCATTCAGGATATTCAGAATTTTATTGACTTAAGACTCAGGGAGTTTGACACCAGTCAGTCCATCTATCATCATTCTATCATGCAGGAGGAGCCACATGTCTATGGTGCATCCAACAAAATAAGCAGACTCTTGGATGTCACTACCGCCCGCCTCCGGCTGGGTTACAAGTATCTTTGGCAGGTTAAATCACCACCACCAGATGTAGACCAAACAAGATGTAAACTTTGCCAGTTGGATTATTGTCACACCCTGCGTCATTATGTACTGGAGTGCGATAAAATTAATGAATTCAGATACTACTCATTCAGAAATGTTCAAGATATGTCAAAGTATTTTATCCACAGTGGTATATTACAGACCATTCTGGAAAAATACCCTGACTTTGCTCCCTGTAAATAAAGCATTGACACGTGTGTGTGTGTGTGTGTGTGTATGTACATGTGTGTATGTGTATGTGTGTATGTATATACATGTATGCGTGTGTATGTGTATATGTATATGTGTGTGTGTGTGACCCAACAATTAAAATTTGCACCAATAACTCATTACAGTTGTGGCTGGGTGTAGACTAATAGATTGCTCATTGCTTTATAATTTGTTCATGAGTGCAACCATGTACAGACGTAAGTAAATTTACTTACATGATTCATTACCTTGTAACTAGTGAATTAATTACCATTGTACCTTGTTCAGCTATCAAAACTTTGGGGCCCAGTCTCTGGACCCTATATATACCTCTGTAATCTGCAAATACCTTTGTAACTTGTCATGATTGTGACCATTTGAGTTCATTACCTTTGTAACTTGCTCAGCTATCAAACTTTGAGGTCCAGTCCCTGGACCCATTATGTACCTCTGTAATCTTTTGACTACCGCCCACAGGATGGGTATGGGGTGCATAATAAAGATATCAAACTAAACTAACTTCAGGATATTCAGTGTCCAGGTATCGGGAGATGAACCTTTGGCTTACATATCCTTATGTAAAAAACATATTTTGAGACATCTTGTGTAATGACAATGTTTATATTGTGGCATGTCTGAGTAGGCATAATGAAAAAGTAGTGTTTTAAGCATTGTTCTCCTTTGTTGGCTCTGTTATGCTTAGATTTGTTACCACTTTTGGCGGTCTTATTTATATTGCAAGTGTATAATGGACGGTATAAATGAAATATCATTGTGTATATATGCATGTCATATGAGGCGACTAAAATGCCGGGAGGAATGGGCTAGTAACCCCTTCTCCTGTACACATTTACTAAAAAAGAGAAGAAGAAAAACTTTATAAAACTGGGATGTTTGAATGTGCATGGATGTAGTGCAGATGATAAGAAAGAGATGATTGCTGATGTTATGAATGAAAAGAAGTTGGATGTCCTGGCCCTAAGAGAAACAAAGCTGAAGGGGGTAGGCGAGTTTCAGTGGGGAGAAATAAATGGGATTAAGTCAGGAGTATCTGAGAGAGTTAGAGCTAAGGAAGAGGTAGCAATAATGTTGAAGGATCAGTTATGGAAGAGGGAATATAAATGTGTAAATTCAAGGATTATGTGGATTAAAATAAGGGTCGATGCGAAAAGAAAGGATTGTAGAGGAGAGAGAGAGATTTTGGGAGATGTTAAGCTATCGTGTGGGGTTGTCGAAGGACACACGCTGTAGGTTGGTTACAGGTATATTAACAGAGTCTGGGAGGGAGAGGTACCAAGCCACATCTGTTCTAGGATAGGTCTAAGGTGGTTGTGAGACCGACGCTTGCCTCTGGGCACACACATGTGTGCAAGCGTCTGACGTCACACGCAAAGGGACCGGCTATGTAAAGCTAGGATGATTCTAATACACTGCACAAGTGTATACATATTACTGTCACGACAGCTCAGCCATGTTACATATGACATCTCGGCATACTAGACAACTCTATAGGCTGAACAGACAGGTGGCACTGGAGTGAATCTATACAATAACAAACACATTATAACTTAGAACTAATCAAGATTAATCTTACTATTACACTTTTGAGTTAATGGTTCTTAAGAGAATTTTAATGGATCTTGAGATAAT